>PRKT01000014.1:1967813-2035933 GCA_003671525.1 Saccostrea glomerata
CTAAGTTTAGTCATTTTTTTTCTCATGGTCAATGATAAGGGGAAAAAATTTCAATGTAATTTTGTCCATTGATGTTCTTGAGAACGGTTGAAGATAATCAAGTGAAACTAATTGACGCGACAGAGCATGATTTGTAAATGCGCTGATCGATTTTCCGCTGTCGGCACTTTTTGATCTTGTTTCAAACGGAAGTGAATTTTAAGAAAATCTAAATCTTTAAATTTTTGTCTTTTATTTTTCTTTAATATTTATATAGTTTAAAGGGTCTTCTTAAAAAATCAATTATCTTCTAAAGTTTGGTTATATGCATTTTATGCAAACAAAATGTGGCCAATCCAATCTTCTCTGCACGGATGGGGTCTGAAATTATGCTGAGAACTGTATTTACTTTTTTGTTCTCTATCACGCTGAGAACTGTATATATATATTTTCTTTTCTCCTCTATGAAGTTGAGATATTTCTCTATCGGAAAATATGTGTTGTGAAATTTTATACTTTATAATATAAAGCATTTATTAGAAACCTTCAACTTATACTAATGGTTTATATTGAAATATTGTGGTACATGAACAGAAAAATGAACAGAATACTTGTGATTGTAGGTTTGTAATTAACGAGGTAATGTAGTTTTCGCTAATCGGAAAAAGCGGTCAGAAGATAACTTGTTTTCCTAGAAGCACGAAGCGCATCGAGCTATTTTAAAAATTATTTTCATCCTACTTTAAATACAAGTTCATGGTATAAATCTTCTTCCTTGTTTAATTAGAAATATTTAGATAAAATGTTATATAACTTTGACACCAGAAAATTTAAATAAATGATAAATGACACATTATGCAGTGGTTTTTTTTAATGATTTCAAGCTTTTTACATAATGGATTATTTTGAACCATTTATATTAAAAAAAAGAAATGATATAAGTACATAGCGTAACATCTTTATTACTTTTAGTAAAATTAAGGCTGCAAATGAAAGCAAAATTCATTCTGCAGTCTCTTTTTATTTCTACAACTGTTGGGAGTAAACATAAATAAAGAATAATTTAACAATGGTTATACTTGACACTTGACTGCGTCAACTGTTGCTGCACCCACGCATCTGATTCCTCCTCTGAAAGAACTCTATGCGGTATATTGCATATTTTTGCCCACACAAAAGTCATATTTTGAAAATTTCTTGAAAGGTTCTAAATTGTATATATTGTTTGAGAAATATCTATTAACAAAAATTATAGTCTCAAAGTAGGTTATGTACAATTATTATTTTTTTGACGTTACAAAGTATTCGGATTTTGTAATATCTTTAGAAAGTGGATATAATAGACAAAATTAGCCCAATTTTTACTATAAATTTATAGAACTCAGGTCTGCTCTATTCAGTGCTTTGAAGTCTGCGGTTACCCCCTGTCTTAAAACGTACTTATTTCTAAGTCTAAGTTTGATTTTGGGGGCAAATATTGGCCATTACCGTATATAGTCCTTTTCAGCAGTCTCTATTTCATGCCCATTTTTACACATTTGTTTAGTAGGTTTTTTTAGATTGATCACTGTACATTATCGTTATCTTTAATATTATTACGATTGACATTAAAAAATTTTAAATCTTGTGATTGATTTAATATTTTTAGACACTTTTTCAAAAAAAAGAAGGATTTTAAATTTCACTGATCAATACACATGGTGTAACTCAAACATCAAAGCTCTGAATGAAATAAGAATTATCAGTGACGTCTTGAATTTATGGCGTTTTGTATTCTTTGTTTTTATGTCTAAAGATTTGTATTGTTCAAAAGTTTGTAGGGATCAATGACTGTCTAAGATTTTCACAGTCTACATTTTCAATAAAGGATCGTGAATTGTTAAGCCAATGACTAGTTTTTTTGATCAGTTAAACAAAACCACTAACAATAATGGTGTACACAACGTTGAGGATATCAAATTCTATAACGTCACAATAGACGTCAAAATATACCATTGTCGTTTTCTCAGGTATATTATAGAAAAAAAAATATCTGCTGGAGCATTTTTGGCACAAGGAAATTTTTTTATAAGACCCCTATTCCAAGGCAATATTTAATAAAAAAAAATTTCAATTCGATTTGAATAATTTTAGCTGACATACTTTTTAATGCGTATTTTTACTTTCATTGCTTTTACATTGTATTTCCCTTTCAGTTTTTAGAGCGAGGTGTAGGAAAATGAATTGAATCAATGCTGACTGAAAAGTAGGCCTTTGGTGTTGGAGGTCGTCGATCTTAGCACTCTTTTTCATTTAGATAAAATTTGCTTGTCGTCATTGATGAAAGAAGCACAGTGCAACCGAAAAGTGTATTTTAAAACTTCCTATGTCACTCTAGCTTGAGAGTAATTTAAGAAGGTTACATCCGTTTTGATCAAATTATATGTAAAATATATAAAAAATATATATTTATTATTGTCATCTTTCGCATAATTCGCGAAATCTTTTTATAGTACTTATTATTAAAAGACGCCCTTCAAATGCAGATCGAAGAGAATTTGAAAGGAAAATAAATCTTAATTGATTAATATAAAATAGCATAAATGTTATTTTTATCATTACCTGATTTTATGTATTCTTGACTTGATTATGTTGATTACATTAAGAGATTTATTTCTAGAAAAATAATAAATGGATTATAAATCATTAAGAGTACTGATCATGATACTCATCGACCGTTTTTAATTAGCTGGTGCTGACACAAAAAAATCCCCTTGTATTGGCGTTGCAATATGTATAAAAATGGTTTGAAGAAACGTCAAACTAATTTTCAATTAAATCATTTCAAATTATTCAGCCTTTTTTTGAAAGAATATTTAACATCAGCTCAAATTTACATTTTCTGCATTTCTTTGTTATTCATGTCTTTTCTAGAATGTAAGGATTTTTTAGAGAAACTTCCATTTTCTTTGCCCAGGTACCTATGAACATTTATTAAGATTATAAAAGAAAGGTTTACTTTTGCTAAGGAGAGGTCGATTAACAATTCTTGTTATTTATAAAATGAACACATGGGATGTCATTACTGATCACAAACATAGTACATAACGTCATTTTTGTACAGTAGGGGCATTGTAAGCAATTAATGTTGAACCAACGGTAATTTGTTCATCTGACCTTAATTAATCTAATAAAGAACAAAAAGTTGATGCTCACATAAAGCGATACATGTAGGGTTACATGACTGTATACTCCCTCTCTGATCTAAATTTATGCACAAGTTCAGTAGATTGCAGGTATCAATAAGCACGTCTAAAAAATAAACAAAGCCCTCTTGTTCTTAAAATAATGCTAAAATGAATTCCGCCATTTTGTTTACTTACACAAAATATGTTCTGGCATCTGCATCGTGTTTGTTACCGACAAACAGACACAGAAAAAGGTAGAAAAGTCACAGTATATAACAAAAAAAGTTAGGCACTGTCACTTTCCATCTGATCTTCCCTCTTCTCCGAGTCTCCTTCTCCAGCTTTTTTTCTTCTCTGTCCGTTTCTTCCTCCCCCATCCCTGTCCTTGGCATACCTTAGCCATTCTTTGATTGTGTTCTCAATGTCTTTTTAGAATCTCCAGTAGCACTAAAATTGTAGTATTTGGTACTTTATTTAATACATTTGTTACTTTTCTCAGTAAAGAGTAAATATTCGCTTAAATTAACAAGTATATATCATTATATGTTTAAGCTGTAAATTAACGAATATCCGTCTTTTTTTGTTTCATGCTGTGATTAAGGAATTAGCTTGCGTGATGAAGGCATTTATGCATAAAATTTCTGCGCCTGATCATCATCATCACACCGATTTTGATTCAATGTTGCCCCATATAAATCATTATTCAAAGTAAAATACATGTATAGAAAATTTGTCGGTACACTGAACAAATTTTAAATGAAAGAACCCAATTTATATTTTAGTACTGAATAAATTTTGTTATAACTTGAACATGTTCAACATTTCCAACATGTTTGATCATATGCTCGACGTTAAGGGCAGACGAGACGTTCCTAAATGATATATAATTTTTTCCAAGATTTTGTCATTGAAGAATAACTATTTTAAGATGTTTACTCACAAAAAATCAAGGTTCCTTACCAGGCGTTTTTGTGAGATACCAGAGAATGGCATTTCTTATATAATTCTTTAGGAAAAAATAATTAGTTGCCAAAATGACATTTTTAGTGTTTCAAATTTTTAAAAACAATTAAAAACCGGTTTGGAAAACAGAGGGTAATAAAGATTTTGTATTATAAATTATGAAGATGTACAAAATAGATATTTGGGGAACGTATCGTCTGACCTTAAGTGTATATAAGTGAAATGAGTGGAAGACTTCGAAACTTTATTCAACTAAATCTAAATAAGGGGCAAATTATTTAGTGTTTTAACTGTATCAAAACACATTTGTTATTTTATACTTCCATTTATTTTTCTTGTATAGAAACAATAAATTTAATAAGTGATAATTCAATTTGATTTGATAAATTATAAGAATTTTAACAAGCCTTGTAAATTCATTTTAGTTAACTTATATTTTCAAGTGGGATTGGTGGTAGATTTATATCTGATTGTAGAGACCATCGGATTTGTTAATATACAGATCTGTAACAATTAAATGTTAATACACATTGGCCCACTGTTGGTCCAATATATCGGGCCAACATTGGGCCAATAGGCCAATGACACTGGGCTAACGTCATTTGCCAACATTGACCCAATGTTCATGTTGATGGGCCAACATTGGCCCAATGTCGCATTCATTGGACAAATGTTGGCGTAACGTTAGGCTTATATCTGTCGAAATAACACTCTTCATTGGGCCAACGTTGGCCCAACAATGAGCAAATTTACATTGGGCCAATATCATTTGCCAACATTGGTCCACTGTAACCGAAGACATTGGCCCAACGTTGGCCCAATGTTAGCATGCTATCTAGGACAGTGTTGACCCAACAGCACCTGGCTTCTGCACTTCAAAGTGTCTGATTTACACAGATTTGTACACAATATTGTTTAAACTATAAACGCTTGAGAGCGCTAGCAAAAATAAAAGTACTTGTAGCAACTGTTCCTCCGCAAACGCTCGGAACATTGAAGTGAAAGTTGCGGTCCTTCGGATTAGACCTTAAACTCCGAAGCCTCTTTTTATGGAATGTGTTAACACTATAACGAAGCCTTGCAGCTCAATAGCCCTGATTGTCGCGTACATGCAAATGTCTAAATTTGAAGCTATTTACCGGTACATGAGTTTAAAATAGTCGAATTGGACGTAAAACAACAAACATTCAACCAATCAATTAATCATTCATAGAATTGATTCTTTTGCGAGATTTGATCACGGTAAGCCAGTCCATTTTTATTCGATTTTCATTCGCTGTTAGAGGCAAACCATAGAAAAAGACATATTAAATGACTTTTTCGGCAGCAGAAAGAACTTTAGTCACATGCTTGCACGGATGAGATCTTACAAACCTAGATATGTCAAGTAGGTGGTGGCGCTTTATGGCCCTGAATGCCGAGCTAAGGTCTTAATTTGAGGCACTTTACTAGTACATGGTTACTTCTGTCTATATATTGCTCAAATCTGACCCACAACAACAATTCAATCAATATATAAATCAATCATTTTAACTACGGAAAGTTCAAATCAAGTGACAGAAAAAGTCAAAAGTTCGTTTTAATTGCTTCCTGATCATTATTGCTGACAAAGTGCAAATTCAGTACGCATAAGTTAATTCTCCAGTTAAAATTAAATAAGCAAATCATTTAGAAGATAAATACAACTTTCAATTAAGTGGTCATTTATCTCAGCTCCTAATAGTTTTTGAGGTCATTCGCAGCGAAGAAATATTTAAGAGGGAATTCAAAACAAAAATTTTATATGCATCTGTATATAGAATTGCTTTCACGTTTCATTTATGGGTATGCATTTCATAACCAGATCAAAAATATCACGTGATATAATTTTGTTTCATAACTATTGCATCTTTTAAAAGAAATCAAACCTACGTTTCAAGCTGGTAAAATATTGCAGGCAGGTCATTAACAGATTTAAAAAGAATGAATGAGCAACTTGTAAAAGAGATAATTCCGGATTATTTGGATTACAGCTTCTTTGATAAAAGCAATTCTTTGGAATTGTCTGACCAGGTATTTTTTCTATTGTTTACAAAATTACATATTGCTTCTGTCAACGATTAAAATTTAATTTAAACAAACCAGAAAAGATTATTAAATTTTAAGATAAAGTATCTTAATTTCCTTACAGATAAACTTACTTACGGAAGCCCAATAGTGCAAACCAAAAATAAACAAAGAAAAACAAAATTATTAAATAAAGAAAAACGAAATTAATATATAAAGAGAAACGAAATTAATATATAAAGAAAACGAAATTACTAAATAAATTATTTCGTTTTTTCTTTATTGATTAACTTCGTTTTTCTTTATATATAAATGTCGTTTTTCTTTATATGTTAATTTTGTTTTTCTTTATTTAATAATTTCGTTTCTCTTTATTTAATAATTTCGCTTTTCTTTATATATTAATTTCGTTTCTCTTTATATATTAATTTCTTTTTTCTTTATTTAAAAATTTCGTTTTTCTTTATTTAATAATTTCGTTTTTCTTTATTTAATAATTTCGTTTTTCTTTATTTAATTTTGGTTTGCTCTATGGGCTTCCGTACTTACTGTTTACAAACTTTAATTCGCGACGACTAAACTTTATTATTTTCGGGAACAACCTTTTTTTAGATATGTGTTAATAGACTCAGGAACTTTAAGAACCGGTTGATGGCGGAATTTCGTGACGAAGAAGCTCCTGCAACACTCACAAAAATTCTCTCACGTGAATAAAAAGTAGAAAACAATAGTTTAATTTAAAAAAGAAACTTATTTCCCTATATAACAGAATAATACATATTAAAGAATTTTGAAAAAGATGAAAGTCTTCGTTAAAAAAGAAAAGAAAAAGAAAAAAAAACATGCGTAGATATTTTAAAACATTCTCGAGAATATTCATATTACAGGTGTATCATGTATACTGACACAACATTTAACATCGCACTAAACGAAGAAAGCCAACGACCACCCAAAAAGATTCAACGCGACCAGATGCATTTATTTTTATCTTAAGGAATAATACTTTTTATCCTTTCTAACATCTGAGATAAATGTTTAAAGTCATCATTTCGTAAGTTCTATGGTCGATACAATGACCTTGTCAGCAAATACAATTTATCTTTGACACCAATGCTTTCGTTTTGCATACTACATGTTATTGTTCGTCCGTTATTTAGTTCATAAATTGACGACGGTTTTTCCGTTGTTTCACTCTCATGATAATGAGCACACGGCGGGTTTGGCTGGTCGGCAGGGGATGTTCATTCCTCCATGGCACATGATCCAACCTCTGATGTTTTGGAGGTCTGTTTGTCCTGCTCCTCTTTTGTATTGTTTATGGACTTTTGATCTTGAATACTGTTCGTTATCTCTACAGCTGGACATGTTTCATGCATATTTTTCAATTTCAAAATATTTTGTTCAAAGGCAAAGAAATTATTCATATTTTTGTGTCAGTTAATCTGAAAGAAGCACTGTTGAAACAACTTTTGATATTGTTTTATTTAACTTTGCAGTTGCGTAAGCGATATTTTGCAGTATGTTCAGGCGACCACATGTTCTGAACAACGCGCATGCGCGTAGTCACTAATGTATTATTGCACGTATGTACTATTGTACTTACGTAAATGGTTCAATGGGGACTCCATTTATTAGCCCTAAAAAGTTTCATCACCATCAGAAGGCTTTTATTCTAAGAAAAAAATTTCTTTAAAGAATGCAGGAAAAAAAATAATATCATAACAATTATAGTATAAAAAAAAGAAACAGATTAAAAACTTTTGTTCAAACGCACTATCACCGAGATACCATTAACGGGGTTGATTATGATGCATCAATCATTTTTTTATTCTCGTCATGTTGTTGTAAAAACTTCAGTAGAATTGCATACGAAAACATCACATCACCTAAATTCAATAGCATTTTAAAAAAATTATTCAAATAAATATAATTTTAAGACATAAAACTATTATACTAGGGGTTCAAGAGAGGTTAACAAATTTCATAAAAAAACGACTTTAAGCTTCAAATCACAGCGCTCTTAAACGCAAAATAATGCAAAAACTTCTGCAGGTGGAGTATTTAATAAGACATAAAAAGGACATAATGTAATAGCACACGCGTAATGAATTAACCTGAGGAAAATAACATTCAAGAAATCAATCAAAGCAATTTACTTTAGGATCATAGATTATTTTAATGTGATAAAAAGAATATTTTTTACTGACCCGTCCCGTTTTATTTGAAAATGATTGAATTCTCTCTAATAAAAATAGCAACCGTCATTTAATTTTGAAGAAAGCTTAATTTAATGACCGAATCAAGACAATCAAAAGATGTCAATCTACAGGCAGTCGTATAACTTTTTATAAACATACCGATATATTGTTTTCACAGGATTGGACTTCTGATAGAAAATATAAATTCTTTTTAACATATTTTAAATTTAAGGTCTATTTAAAATTACTTTTTTTATTTATAAATATTTGTAATTAGGATGTTAGGGTTTCATAATAATTATATGTTAAACAGAACAGCTTAATTTAAGCGGACTGTTAAATATTGTGGCACCGTTTTAATTGCTTATATACTTATTAAAGAGGATTAATTTTCTTAAAATGTAAACCTTTATAATAATTGTTCATTATATCGGAATTTGAGATTAACTTCAATTAGAGAATTTGAAATCAGTTTTAAATCAACCTGATGTGTAGGTCCAATTTAGCTAAGTATATTTTGTTGAAGATAGATCTCCAGATATAAAAAAAAAATAGGCTCAACCCCCCTTTTGGCCCATAGTTTGGGGTGTCTTTTTAATTGATGCAACAGTTTATCAATAAAAACCTGTTGTCACCCTGCAATAAATGAGTTGGTTCTTAGTTATGGGATACACAGAGGTCACAAGAAGGTTATAAAATATGTCAGTTTCTGATACTTCTCATTTTAATGTCAATTTTTAATCGATTTAACAGCATATTTTGCTTCAGAAAACAGAGTACAATCTTGCCAATATACCAAATTTATATATGTAATACTGTACACAAATATCAGATGAATCTTTTGTTTAAAAATCTCAGATAAGCATGCTTATATTCAATGTTTCCTGAAGGAAAAATATCTCAAATCTCATTATCTTAGTTTCCTAACTACAAACTATCCCAATTTTAACTGTGTGTCGATTTTTGCATAAAATAAGGGGCCAGATTTGGCCAATACTATCTCTTGTCCTTTCTGAATTCCATTTTATATTGGATTTGAAATTACAAAGGACAAGGAATGGTAACAGCCGAATCTGGCCCCTTATTTGATGCAAAATCAAAACACATTGATTGATTGATTCTATGGTGTTTGATGTTTCATTCCAGAATGTTTCACTTATAAAGAGATATCACCATAACCCGATGATGGGCGTAAAATGTTTTCCTTTACTTGGCACTAACGGCCATTGAACACTGAGGGATCTTTATCGTGTCAACGTGTACCATAACATGAGGCCTTGGTTTTTTTAAAGTCTCATCCGAAAGACCCGCAATTCTCACTTTAAGGTTCCGAGCGCATATATATCGGAGGAACAGTTGCTATACATTTTTATCGACATAAATGTAAGTCATTCGCAGTCCAGATTTGAACTCACGAATTTCAGAACACGGTGTGAGCGTTCTACCGACTTATGACGGTCAGATACATTTGGGATTAAGATAGTGTGAAGTTATGAACAATGTTTGTTTTAAAACAAGCTTTAATTTTGATTCAAAGCATACATGGAGGGTATTAGAGGGTGTAGAAATAGGATGTTTTTACGATTTTCCTACATTTTAATGGAATTTTGATCAATTTGAAACATTTTCACTTCGAAGATAAAGCAAAAACTTGCCTACCTGGGATTTTTATACACAAAATGCATTCGATACTAAGTGTTTGAAATATAAAGTAGTGGTAGATAAGAAGGCTCTTTGCTCTTTGTTTTCTGTAACAAAATGTGCTGGAAAATCAATGAAAATTTGCATAAAAATGAGGAAATTCAAAGATTGAGGTATTTTCTAACCTACCTGTGATCTCTTTGTATCCCATAGCTTAGACTCAATAATTGTGTTGTGGCAGGGATGGCAATATGTTTTTGTAGATTAAATGTTGTATCATTCTAAAAGAAACCTCAAGTCATGGATCAAAAAGGGTCAGCCTAACATGTACCGTTACAAAATTCAATAAATTCAAACGTTACTACGTTTCAACACTTAACAACCATGCCACACAATAATGAAGCTAGTAGATTTTCTTGTAAACACAGTTTTTTTGGGGATGATGTACTGAGTATATGAAAGATAATTTGACTCTATCTTTCTAATGTGACGTCATTTTGTAAAACTCTAAGCATTTTATAAGAAGTAAATACTTTCACAACAAAAATGGCTTTTACAATTAAATAAAATATTTGCAATATTATGGAATCATTAAGTTGCATGCAGTCTTCGTTTTTATTTGATACATATATACATGTAGATATAATTAATGATATTGCTCTAATTTTTGTATGCAGGTACATGTACATTGAAGGAAAGGAATGGGTCTCCAGCACTCCATAATTCAAAAATAACTTTAACAATTAAATATTGGAAACTTTACATATTACTGACTAAACTTTGAATTTTAATTTGGATATACCCCTGCACTAGGGAGGTTCAATCATGAGTGTGCTTCACGCTACAAGCCTAAATAAATAAGTACAATTAGCCTCAAATGTTGTTTATAATCATAATTACAACTAACCTGTATAGATGAAATACATTTACTTAAATATTAACAATGAGAACAGTAATTTTCATTTGCAAAAACTTCCGATATTTTTATTTATTTATGAAAATAAGAAATATTTTGTATTTTCCAAACCATACCATGATCGTTTTATTTGTTTCCCTTTCATTGTTTCGAAAATTTAACATGTATTTTTTATAGGACTGGTTTTACCTTATAAAAGCTTATCAACAAATACTTTACAGTATATAGATTAGACCAGGTTATAAAATATTTGATTGATAAATACATGTATATCATATTCAGCATACGGCCCAGGAAGAAGAATCTTTGGGAAACCAAAACATAACAGAGGTATTCTGTGATGAATCATCTTCTTCCATGGAAGGGGCAACTGGTGGCGCTCTAGATGCTGGAGATGTGTTTTCTACTTTAGAGGAAGGCGTCCGTAGAATTCCTCTTCTTTCTAAAAGTTTACATGAAGCTATGACAAATATAAACGAACTTGAAGACGTACGTAATACAATTTTTAAAGAAAAATGAACATGAGTAGGCAATCTTTGTTAAGTTTCTTAAGATTATTTCCCGAACAAAACAGATTGAAATGAACTATTATGAAGTAACTATTATCGGTATTATTAAATTAGTATTATTTTAACTATAACAATTAATTATTATTTTTAATAGAACATGAGATATTATATGATTATTAATGTAAAATGTTTTACATAGATAGATATCCAGGTTAACAATGTTATTGGCAATATTCTGAAATTTATCAGAATGGATGGAGAATACGTAGAGGCACTTCACCGTGTTGATCAAGTCGTACAGTTTGACAAGGTTTGTATGTGAAAAAAATGATAATTTGATTTTAAATTGAAGAAGCGTTCTACAATTATTTTTGTCAAAATATTATTAAATAAATTGTATAATTATATAGTCTATCAATAGTGTCAATTTGATCTTAACAAATACAAACCGTTCATAACACGAATTTGAAGCCGTATTAACTGGAGGTGACACATACTTAGTTAATTTTAATCTACCCTCTTTATATTGTAGGACAAAGGCATTCTAAAAAGTTGTAGAACTGATGAGAACTGTCCCTCGACAGCCAGTTTTCAATCAAGACAATGTGCTAAGCATTTAGAAGAGAGACTTTTAAGAAAAGAGAGAATTCGGAAGGATAAACACAATAAAAGTACTGCTTTCCTATAATTTTACGTTCTGTTTGTTTAATACAATAAGATTGTCTGTTTCATTGGAAGTATTCATGTTCCTCCTTGAAACAAAGCTGATGTAAGAAAGGTGGTAATGTCTGACGATCTTTTCTTTCAGTCGAACGCAAAAGAAGATTAAATCTAAATGATAGAATAATTGAACTGGATTCACTCTTGCCTAAACCAGCTCATGGGTAAGTATATTTATCTTTAATCAACGTTTACAAGTAATTTATCACTTCTTCTACTATCATTTACTAAACTGAATTATATAGTAAAATACCCTCATCATAGAGATTATGTCTCCCGGATGATTCCAGAAGCAAGTGCATTCCCTAAACACAAAAATTAAAACTAGGCAAGTTATTAATAAGCACGTTGATGAAACAAGGTTATTATCAGTTTTGTTTAAAAATCATGTCGCTATATTCACGGTTGATACAATGACTGTGTTAACAATACAATTTACCAATAGGTCGAATACTGACTGATGTTTTGAAACTTATTGTTAGGGTTTTATTTTTACAACATTGCATTCTTATTTTTGGAACGCGCGTTATGATAGTTTGTGGACACGAACGGCCAAGTGTGTTATAAGCTCGATAACATCCAAAAATAAGAATAGAATTCATTGCTTATAATTACACTCTTTAACTTTCTTTATTCATAACTGTATATTTTGTTTATCTTTATTAAGAATATAGCAAATCTCAGAACTGGTGTGCTTAATAGTCGTAAGACCCGTGTGTGAAGTCGATAGTTTGATATCACAAATGAAAAGTTTAACGGCAAGGTTTTTGAATCTTTAGGAGTATTAAAATAGGAAATTTTCTTATCAAATCGAGTTAGAACAATTTACATTTTGGTGTTCCTAGACTATGAAAATGCCTGTAGTTCTTACTATGTATTCTACCGCGCAGTGACAAGGTTTCGGGTGTGTTATAGTGATTTGAACGTCGTTAAATTTTCAATGGATTTCAATGGAAAAATACTGAATGATAATATTTAACAATGAATTGTCTTCTGATTTTTCCGTTTTTCTAACTTCCTTGTCCTTTGTAATTTCAAAACCAATATAAAATGGAATTCAGAAAGGACGAGGGATAGTATTGGCCAAATCTGGCCCCATTATTTTATGCAAAAATCGACACACAGTTAAAATTGGGATAGTTTGTAGTTAGGAAATTAAGATAATGAGATTTGAGATATTTTTTCCTTCAGGAAACAGAATATAAGTATGCTTATCTGAGATTTTTAAACAAATATGCATCTGATATTAGGTGTACACTATGACATATATAAAATTGTTATATTGGCAAGATTGTACTCTGTTTTCTAAAGCAAAATATGCTATAAAATCGATTAAAGAATAGACATTAAAATGAGAAGTATCAGAAATTGATATATTTTCTAACCTTCTTGTGAATTCTGTGTATCCCATAACTAAGAACCAACTCATTTATTGCAGGGTGACAACAGGTTTTTATTGTTAAACTGTTGCATCAATCAAAAAGACACCCCAAACTATGGACCAAAAGGGGTTTTTACCCTATTTTGATTCTTTTATTTATCTAGAGATCTATCTTCAACAAAATATACTTAGCTAAATTTACGTCAGACCTACACATCATGATCAGGTTGATTTACAACTGACTTCAACTTCTCTGATTGAAGTTAATCTCAATTATTATAAAGGTTTACATTTTAAGAAAATTAATCCTCTTTGATAAATATATAAGCAATTAAAACGTTGCCACAATATTTAACAGTCCACTTAAATTAAGCTGTTCTGTTTAACATATAATTATTATGAAACCCCAGCACTCTAATTACAAATAATTATAAATAAAAAAGTTAATTTAAATAGACCTTTAATTTTAAAATATGTAAAAGAGAATTTATATTTTTTATCAGAAGTCCAATCCTGTGAAAACAACATATCAGTATGTTTATAAAAAGTTATCCGACTGCCTGTAGATTGACATCTTTTGATTGTCTTGATTCGGTCATTAAATTAAGCTTTCTTCAAAATTAAATTGCGGTGTATGCTATTTTTATTATGAGAGGATTCAATCTTTTTCAAATAAAACGGGATGGGTCAGTAAAAAATATTCTTTTTATCACATCAAAATAATCTACGATCCATTAAGTAAATTGCTTTGATTGATTTCTTGAATGTTCTTGAATTTTCTTCAGGTTAATTCATTACGCGCGTGCTTTTACATAATATCCTTTTTATGTCTTATTAAATACTCCACCTGCAGATGTTTTTGCAGTATTTCGCAGTTAAGAGCGCTGTGATTTGAAGCTTAAAGTCGTTTTTTTATGAAATTTGTTCACCTTTCTTGAACCCCTAGTATGATAGTTTTATGTCCTCAAAATTATATTTATTTAAATGCTATTGAATTTAGGTGATGTGATGTTTTCATATGCAATTTTACTGAAGTTTTTACCACAACATGACGAGAATAAAAAAAATTATTGATGCATCATAATCAACCCCGTTAATGGTATCTCAGTGATTGTGCGTTTGAACAAAAGTTTTTAATCTGTTTCTTTTTTTTTATACTATAATTGTTATGATATTATTATTTTATTTTCCTGCATTATTTTCAGATTTTTTTTCTTAGAATAAAAACCTTCTGATGGTGATGAAACTTTTTAGGGCTTATAAATGGAGTCCCCATTGAACCGTTTACGTAAGTGCAATAATACATACGTGCAATAATACATTAGTGACTACGCGCATGCGCGTTGTTCAGAACATGTGGTCGCCCGAACATACTGCAAAATATCGCTTACGCAACTGCAAAGTTAAATAAAACAATATCAAAAGTTGTTTCAACAGTGCTTCTTTCAGATTAACTGACACAAAAATATGAATAAGTTCTTTGCCTTTGAACAAAATATTTTGAAATTGAAAAATATGCATTAAACATGTCCAGCTGTAGAGATAACGAACAGTATTCAAGATCAAAAGTCCATAAACAATACAAAACAGGAGCAGGACAAACAGACCTCCAAAAACATCAGAGGTTGGATCTTGTGCCATGGAGGAGTGAGCATCCACTGCCGACCAGCCAAACCCGCCGTGTGCTCATTATCATGAGAGTGAAACAACGGAAAAAACGTCGTCAATCTATGGACTAAATAACGGACGAACAATAACATGATAACATGTAGTATGAAAAAGGCCAGCATTTGTGTCAAAGATAAATTGTATTTGCTGACAAGGTCATTGTATCGACCATAGAACTTACGAAATGATGACTTTGAACATTTATCTCATATGTTAGAAAGGATAAAAAGCATTATTCTTTATGAAATATAAATCAATGCATCTGGTCGCGTTGAATCTTTTTGGGTGGTCGTTGGCTTTCTTCGCCTAGCGCGGTGTTAGATTTTAACAGAAACTACCGAAATAATTAAATATATTACGTTGTGTCAGTATACATACACCTGTAACATGAGTATTCTTGAGAATGTTTTACAATATCTACGCGTGTTTTTTTCTTTCTTTTTCTTTCTTTTTTATAACGAAGATTTTCCCTTTTTTCAAAATTCTTTAAAATACGTTATTCTGAATTGTATAATAAAGGGAAATGAATATTAAAAAAAAATCAAACTACTGTTTACTAACTTTTATTCGCGTGCGAGAATTTTCGTGAGGGTTGCAGGAGCCTCTTTGTCAAGAATTTCCGCCATGAACCGGTTCTTAAAAATCCTGTGTCTATTAACAAAAGGCTTGTTATTAATAATTATTAATAATATTATTATTAATAATTATTAAGTTTAGTCGTCGCGAATAAAAGTTTGTTAACATTAAGTTTATCTGTAAGGAAATTGAAATACTTTATTTTAAAATTTGATTATCTTTTCTGATTTGTTTACATTAAAATTTCAATCGTTGACAGAAGCAATATGTAATTTTGTAAACAGTAGAAAAAATACCTGGTCAGACAATTCCAAAGAATTGTTTTTATTAAAGAAGCTGTAATCCAAATAATCCGGAATTATCTCTGTTACAAGTTGCTCATACATTTTATTAAAACTCTATGAACTGCCTGCAATATTTTACTAGCTTAAAACGTAGGTTTGATTTCTTTTAAAAGATGCAAAAGTTATGAAACAAAATTATATCACGTGATATTTTTGAACTGGTTATGAAATGCATACCCATAAATGAAACGTGAAAGCAATTCTATATACAGATGCATATAGCATTTTTGATTTAAATTCTCTCTTTAATATTCCTTCGCTGCGAATGACCTCAAAAACTATCAGGAGCTAAGATAAATGACCACTTAATTGAAAGTTGTATGCATCTTCTAAATGATTTGCTTATTTAGTTTTAACTGGAGAATTAACTTATGCGTACTGAATTTGCACTTTGTCAGCAATAATGATCAGGAAGCAATTAAAACGAACTTTGACTTTTTTCTGTCACTTGATTTGAACTTTCCTTAGTAAAAAAATGATTGATTTATATATTTATTGAATTGTTGTTGTGGGTCAGATTTGAGCAATATATAGACAGAAGTAACCATGTACTAGTAAAGTGCTTCAAATTAAGACCTTAGCTCGGCATTCAGGGCCATAAAGCGCCACCACCTACTTGACATATCTAGGTTTGTAAGATCTCATCCGTGCAAGCATGTGACTAAAGTTCTTTCTGCTGCCGAAAAAGTCATTTAATATGTCTTTATCTATGGTTTGCCTCTAACAGCGAATGAAAATCGAATAATGGACTGGCTTACCGTGATCAAATCTCGCAAAAGAATCAATTCTATGAATGATTAATTGATTGGTTGAATGTTTGTTGTTTTACGTCCAATTCGACTATTTTAAACTCATGTACCGGTAAATAGCTTCAAATTTAGACATTTGCATGTACGCGACAATCAGGGCTATTGAGCTGCAAGGCTTCGTTATAGTGTTAACACATTCCATAAAAAGAGGCTTCGGAGTTTAAGGTCTAATCCGAAGGACCGCAACTTTCACTTCAATGTTCCGAGCGTTTGCGGAGGAACAGTTGCTACAAGTACCTTTATTTTTGCTAGCGCTCTCAAGCGTTTATAGTTCAAACGATATTGTGTACAAATCTGTGTAATTCAGACATGGGGAAGTGCAGAAGCCAGGTGCTGTTGGGTCAACACTGTCCTAGATAGCATGCTTACATTGGGCCAACGTTGGGCCAATGTCTTCGGTTACAGTGGACCAATGTTGGCAAATGATATTGGCCCAATGTGAGTTTGCTCATCGGCCCAATGTTGGCCCAATGAAGAGTGTTATTTCGACAGATATAAGCCTAACGTTGCGCCAACATTGGTCCAATGAATGCGACATTGGGCCAATGTTGGCCCATCAACATGAACATTGGGTCGATGTTGGCAAATGACGTTAGCCCAGTGTCATTGGCCTATTGGCCCAATGTTGGCCCGATATATTGGACCAACAGTGGGCCAATGTGTATTAACATTTAATTGTTACAGATCTGTATATTAACAAATCCGATCGTCTCTACAATCAGATATAAATCTACCACCAATCCCACTTGAAAATATAAGTTAACTAAAATAAATTTACAAGGCTTGTTAAAATTCTTATAATTTATCAAATCAAATTGAATTATCACTTATTAAATTTATTGTTTCTATACAAGAAAAATAAATGGAAGTATGAAATAACAAATGTGTTTTGATACAGTTAAAACACTAAATAATTTGCCCCTTATTTAGATTTAGTTGAATAAAGTTCCGAAGTCTTCCACTCATTTTACTTATATACACTTAAGGTCAGACGATACGTTCCCCAAATATCTATTTTGTACATCTTCATAATTTATAATACAAAATCTTTATTACCCTCTGTTTTCCAAACCGGTTTTTAATTGTTTTTAAAAATTTGAAACACTAAAAATGTCATTTTGGCAACTAATTATTTTTTCCTAAAGAATTATATAAGAAATGCCATTCTCTGGTATCTCACAAAAACGCCTGGTAAGGAACCTTGATTTTTTGTGAGTAAACATCTTAAAATAGTTATGACAAAATCTTGGAAAAAATTATATATCATTTAGGAACGTCTCGTCTGCCCTTAACGTCGAGCATATGATCAAACATGTTGGAAATGTTGAACATGTTGAAGTTAAAACAAAATTTATTCAGTACTAAAATATAAATTGGGTTCTTTCATTTAACATTTGTTCAGTGTACCGACAAATTTTCTATACATGTATTTTACTTTGAATAATGATTTATATGGGGCAACATTGAATCAAAATCGGTGTGATGATGATGATCAGGCGCAGAAATTTTATGCATAAATGCCTTCATCACGCAAGCTAATTGCTTAATCACACCATGAAACAAAAAAGACGGATATTCGTTAATTTACAGCTTAAACATAAAGTGATATATACTTGTTAATTTAATCGTATTAACATGTTTACTCTTTACTGAGAAAACTAACAAATGTCTTAAATCAAGTACCAAATACTACAATTTTAGTGCTACTGGAGATTCCTAAAAGACATTGAGAACACAATCAAAATATGGCCAAGGTATGCCAAAGACAGGGATGGGGGAGGAAGAAACGGACAGAGAAGAAAAAAAGCTGGAGAAAGAGACTCGGAGAAGAGGGAAGATCAGATGGAATGTGGACGTGCCTAGCTTTTTTCTGTTATGTACTCTGACATACCTGTAGTTCTAACTATTTCTGTGTCTGTTTGTCCTTAACAAACACGATGCAGATGCCAGAACATATTTTGTGTAAGTAAACAAAATGGCGGAATTCATTTTAGCATTATTTTAAGAACAAGAGGGCTTTGTTTATTTTTTAGACGTGCTTATTGATACCTGCAATCTACTAAACTTGTGCATAAATTTACATCAGGGAGGGAGTATACAGTCATGTAACCCTACATGTATCGCTTTAAATGTGCATAAACCTTTTTGTTCTTTATTAATATATATTTTCTTCATGCACTTAGCAATAAAATACTAGTATGTTATAATTTAATTTTATATCTTGATTTCTTTTTCCTTTTTTTTTATTAATGTAGAGCTACTTACAATGAAATACTTGTTGATGGTAATTCTATGAGATATTGTTAATATGTATTAAACAATTGATCTAGCAAATAGAGAATTAAGAGCTTTTACCAATAAACTTTACAACAAAACTAGTATAACCTTATTATATATCGTTTGTTATTCAATTTTTAGGACAAATGGCCAACCAGTGGAGAACAAAAGAGTTGTCGTGTTGGAGAGCCAAAAAGATACAAACCAATGATGTTTGACTAATATTGAAAGAAAAAGTGGCCCAACAATGGCTCAATAATATCCGTTCGTTGGTCTAACAATAAGCCAACAAGTTGGTCTGATTAAGGGCCGATGAGCAAATTACCGTTGGTCCAAGATTAAATAATTGCTTACAATGGCCCAACTGTACAAAACTTTTGACTAAGCTACATGTAATTTACATCTTCACATTCGGAACTCTCTAGATTTCTTTGTACAACATACACTTTGAGTTATTTTCTATATCCTTTTTAACTCCTCTGTATTTTCTTTGCTACATTGCCAAGAAATTCCTTTCTTAAACATGCAGCTCATACAATGCCTCAATCGGTATCTTCACCATATTATAAAAAGAAAAGGCTCTCTAGCAAAGGTCATAAATCTTCCGTTGCGCCAAAACTCCAATAGGTCAACACAAAAACTTCACACTCCCCCTCGTTTGTTTACCTATGTGTCTATAAAATACACTTCACAAAACAATTATAACTTTATCACACTCCAGGCTCGATAAACATTACAGAATTCAGCAAAATAGATAACTTGATCACGGACATTCCTTTCTGTGTTTAAAAATTGCTACGGCGCGAGCTAACCCATCTTTTTCAAAAAAATAAACTTGCATCGACCTAGGTCAGTTGCAGCTTGGGTTCCGGCCTTCTGATCATTCAGCGAACTCTACAATGGGCTACCGTGAAAATATTATGATTTATGTTTAAACTTGATTCTGTAACTGCAAACAGAAGAGAATTTATGACTATATTTGAGATCAGTAATTAGATCCCATGTTTTCATTTTATAAATCGAACTCTCCTTAGCTAAAGTAAACCTTTCTTCTATAATGTAAATAAATGTTCATAGGTACCTGGGCAAAGAAAATGGAAGTCTCTCTAAAAAAGCCTTACATGTAAATTTGAGCTAATGATAAATAATCTTCCAGAAAGGGTTTATAATTTGAAATGATTGAATCGAAAGTTAGTTTGACGTTTCTTCAAACCATTTTTATACATATTGCAACGCCTATACTTTTCGGTACCAGTACCAGCTTATTAAAAATGTTCGATGAGTATCATGATCAGTACTCTTAATGATTTATAATCCATTTATTATTTATCTAGAAATAAATCTCTTAATGTAATCAACATAATCAAGTCAAGAATACATAAAATCAGGTAATGATAAAAATAACATTTATGCTATTTTATATTAATCAATTAAGATTTATTTTCCTTTCAAATTCTCTTCGATCTGCATTTGAAGGGCGTCTTTTTATAATGAGTTCTATAAAAATATTTCGTGAATTATGAGAATTTACAGATGACAATAATGCATATATTTTTTTATATATATATTTTACATATAATTTGATCAAAACGGACGTTTCCTTCTTATTGAATGGCTCTCAAGCTAGAGTGACAGAGGAAGTTCTTAAAATACACTTTTCGGTTGAGCGTGTACTGTGCTTCTTTCACCAATATAATGAGGGGTGACGACAAGGAATTTTTATCTAAATGAAAAAGAGTGCTAAGATCGAAGACCTCAAACACCAAAGGCCTACTTTTCAGTCAGCATTGATTCAGTTCATTTTCCTACACCTCGCTCTAAAATCTGAAAGGGAAATACAATGTAAAAGCAATAAAAGCAAATATATGCATATAAAAGTATGTCAGTTAAAAATTATTCAAATCAAATTGAAAAAATTATTAGATTTTGCTTTGGAATAAGGGTCTTATAAATACTTCCTTGCGTCAAAAATGTTCCTGCAGATATTTTTTTCTATAATGTACCTGAAAAACGACAATAACATATGTTGACGTCTATTGTGACGTTACAGAATTTGATATACTCAACGTTGTGTCCACCATATATGTTAATGGTTTTGTTTTGGTTTTGATAAAAAAAAACTAGACACTGGCTTAACAATTCACAAGCCTTTATAGAAAATGTAGACTGTGAAAATCTTAGATAATCATTGATCCCTACAAACCTTTAAACAATACAAATTTTAGACATAAAAACATAAAATACAAAACGCCATAAATTCAAGACATCACTGATAATCCTTATTTCATTCAGAGCTTTGATGTTTCAGTTACACCATGTGTATTGATCAGTGAAATTAATTTTTTTTTAATTGTCTAAAAAATTTTAATTATTCACAAGATTAAAAATTTTTTAATGTCAATAGTGATAATATTAAAGATGACGATAATGTACAATGATCAATCTAAAAAAATCTACAAAACAATTGTGTAAAAATTGGCATGAAATAGAGACTGCTGAAGAGACTATATACTATGGTAATGACCAATATTTGCCCCCACCCTCCCCAAATCAAACTTAGACTTAGAAATATATAAGTACGTTTTAAAACAGGGGGATTACCGCAGACTTCAAAACACTGAATAGATATTGTTCTAGAGCAGACCTAAGTTCTATGAATTTTATAGTAAAAATTGAGCTAATTTTGTCTATTTTATCCATTTTCTAAAAAATATTACAAAATCTGAATAGTTTGTAACGTTCTAAAAATAAAAATTGTATATAGCCTACTTTGAAAACTATAATTTTTGTTAATAGATATTTCTCATACAAAAAAAAAAACAATTTAGCAGCTTTCAAGAAATTTACAAAATATGACTTTTGTGTGGGCAAAAATATGCAATATACCGCATAGTGTTGTTTCAGAGGAGGAATCAGATGCGTGGGAGCAGAAACTGTTGACGCAGTCAAGTGTCAAGTATAACCATTGTTAAATTATTCTTTATTTATGTTTACTCCCAGCAGTTTTAGAAATAAAAAGAGAATGCAGAATAAATTTTGCTTTCATTTGCAGCCTTAATTTTACTAAAAGTAATAAAGATGTAACGCTACTCTAAACAATTTTTTTAATTACCTGTTCATAATAATACATTACGAAGAAGCTTAAAATCATAAAAATACCACTGCATAATGTGTCATTTATCATTTATTTAAATTTTCTGGTGTCTAAGTTATATAACATTTAATCTTATTATTTCTAATTAAACAAGGAAGAAGATTTATACCATGAACTTGTCTTTAAAGTAGGATAAAAATAATTTTTAAAAAAGCTAGATGCGCTTCGTGCTTCTAGGAAAACAAGTTATCTTCTGACCGCTTTTCCCCATTAGCAAAAACTACATTACCTCGTTAATTACAAACCTACAATCTACAAGTATTTTTTCTGTTCATGTACCACGATATTTCAATATAAACCATGATTATAAGTTGAAGGTTTCTAATAAATGCTTTGATATTATAAAGCATAAAACTATCGAAAAATTTCACAACACATATTTTCCAATAGAAAAATATATCAACTTCATAGAGGAGAAAAGAAAATATTTATATACAGTTCTCAGCGTGATAGAGAATAAAAAAGTAAATACAGTTCTCAGCATAATTTCAGACCCCATCCGTGCAGAGAAGATTGGATTGGTCACATTTTGTTTGCATAAAATGCATATAACCAAACGTTAAAAGATAATTGATTTTTTAAGAAGACTCTTTAAACTATATAAATATTAAAGAAAAATAAAAGACAAAAATTCAAAATTTAGATTTTCTTAAAATTCACTTCCGTTTGAGACAAGATCAAAAAGTGCCGACAGCGGAAAATCGATCAGAGCATTGACAAATCATGCTCTGTCGCGTCAATTAGTTTCACTTGATTATCTTCAACCGTTCTCAAGAACATCAATGGACAAAATTACATTGAATTTTTTCCCCTTATCATTGACCATGAGAAAAAAAATGACTAAACTTAGATATCGTGCCTAACGATACAAATGGTACAATAATTATTACACCAGCAGAAAGAAAACAATAAGATTAATTGGAGAAGTTAAGAAACAATAAACATTTGTTGTAAAAGCATAAAATTTACATTGCATTTTAAAACGTCTATTGAGTTGAGATATTTAAAGGCTGAATGGAAAAGAAAAAATATATATATTTAAGTTTGTTCTTTTAACAGGACGTAAAGCTATATGTTTGATAAATTATAAATGTGTATGATTAAAGGCAATTAAAATAACACTATATTTGACAAAGAAGATTGGACAGGATATAGATATGACATTGTTTAATTGGGTTGTATTTTGACTGACTTGTTTCATACCAATAGTTAGGTCTTTGCTTTTGTACTGAGTTGACCATGAATAGATCAGTCGTCTTGATGAATACTCCCGGTATATAGGGCTCACGGCGAGTATGACCGATCAACAGAGAATGTTTACTCATCTAAGGCAACTGATCCCACCTATTGAAATAAGGGTCTGTTTGTTTATAAATTCTTTTTAGATTGGTCACTACTTGTAATTTTTACCTTTTAAGAAAATAATATAGAGAAAGAGCTGCAAAATTTGTCCTATACCCGGCATTCAGGGCCATTGAATAGGGAGGGATCTTTTTCGTGCCAGCATCTACTGCAACACGGGACCTTGGTTAATATGGTCCCATCCGAAGGACAGGTCTCCACGTCCTACAGTGGGATTCGAACCTGCGACGTAAAGATCAACTCCGTACTTCGCGACTCTAGAGCAGATGCTCTAATTACAGTGCCACGCGGTCGACCAAATGTGTTAAGAAAAAAAGTATTGAATAAAAGTATTCTACTACTGTATACAGGGTTATTATCGCCCATTCAATCTTGCAAATAATTTTGCCCCGTCTTAAATTCGCTCAATTGCACTTTTATTTAAGAAATTAAACTGTATTTTTTTTTAATTTGCCCTGTTTTAAATTCGCCGAACCGAGGCTATATAGGGCGAAATAAAGCAGGGGCGAAAATGTCCCTGTATACAGTATCTATAGTCAATTTAGTATGAAAGACAAAATCTTGACCATAGGGGAGAAAGTCTATTTAGCTCATATACGAATTTTTGTTCTGAGCCATTTGCAAACTTTAACTACAGAAAACTTCACAGAAAATACATGTAATGTACCCGACAAAGGAAAAAATTTTTTCTTTTATTTGTATATATTTGATAATTGAAAGGATGAGACCGCATAAACTGAGTTCCCGTGTCGGAGTAGGTGCTGGCCCGATAAAGATTCCCCTTGCTCAAAGGCCCTAAATGCCGAGCATAGGACAAAATTTGCAGCTCTCCACCGCCAAATGGTGCGTCTCCATATGGGTGAAATTTCACAAGAGGTACCTTAAACAACATACATACAAACAATGATTGAAAAGATGATGAAAGGTGCAAATATTTTTTTCTTGGTGGGTATATTCCTAGGGATAGGAAGGCACTGATGATACAGTTGTAATTTAGAATTAAACAACCTTCCTCAGTGAACATGACGTTATGTCTTATAGAATTCTTATATATATTCTTATTTATATTCTATAATGTGCGCCAAACTCTCATTTTTTCTTTCTGAAAACACTCTAGCATGAGAATTATCTAACTTTCTTGGTAATTATATAAGATGAAATAAAGAAATAGAACTATCTTTAATTTCTAGAAATTAAAGTGTACAATTAAATACATTGACCAAACTAATTGAAAAATAGATACCTGGTACTTCTCAATCAGCAATTTTAATCATAATTTTTTAATTTGTTTAACTGCAAATTTAATTTTAAAAAACTTAAATTTATCACTTATGCACAGATTTCAGATATATGCATGTACTTCTGAATGCAAAATACAATATGAAAAGCTTTTACTGTGAGAGTGTGAGAATAGAACTACACGTACATAGCAGCAAAAAGCAATCAAAGTGTCATGAAATCAAGTAGTGAGTGCACGTTCATAGTTCGAGAATGCAGAAGTAGGCGAATATTACGGTATGACACATTAAGTATTTAACATTAGATTTACATGTTAGTATTCTTCCATTATGTAAATGCTCAAAACCACTAAGATACACTTTATGCATCACATGATATTTCATTAATCAAAATAATATATTTAAAGACATAAAAAATGTCAAATCCTTTTTAAATACCAGTTTTATTATAGTAACTTTATATTTGTACCTTGGACTTACATATAAATGAGATAGAAATAAAAATGAAATTACCTTGTCATGCAGGAACAACTATTTATGTTAACGGCGAATATTGACTGCATTTTCATACTAATTGCTACACCTTCCTAAAAAACTGAGTAGTGTACGAATTTTTTTCGTTTTCCCTATTATAAACGAGGCCACAGTTGGATGTGACCGGTCGCGAGAAGAGATGCTTACTCATGCATGGCATTTGGTCCCACCTATGATGTTTTGAGAGGTTTATGTTTAGCCATATGGGTTTGATAAAGATTCTTGATTTCCATATGTGATACATTAAAAAGTTTTTGTTCAAGTTTATGGTCATCAAGCATTGGGGGTCTTTTTTGTGCCAACAGTTACGTACTGCGATGTGGGACATGGGTCATTGGTTTATACGGTCTCATCCGAACTATTGGTTTCCACGTCCCACGGCAGGATTCGAGCCCGGCCTCGACGCAAGGACCAAGTCCCACTGCACTAATCTAGAGCAGACGATCTACCACTGCACTTTTTGGTCCATCTATTAATCTATCGAATTAAAATAAGGCTTTTTTCTGGGGGATGGGGATTGCAAAAATAGAATCCTTTCTTTACTGTGAGTATTCATAGGAAAGTGTCAGGTATCTAAGGCTAAATCTCCCTGAAGATATAATTTATACACGTAGCTTTGATGAATGAGAAGTATAAAAGTGATAACATGACAAACATTTACTTTGATTAAGGACAGATGATACAAACAATTTTTTTCTTTGAAAAAGATTTAATATCATGCCACAAGTTAAGAAAAGTGGATGGTTCTTGGAATTTTTTCTCCGAAGAACTGGAAAATGAAATAGACTTGGGAAATTTTAGTAATATTTCGATGAAAAAACAAATATCAATTTTCAAAGAAAAAAATTGTTTGTATCATCTGTCCTTAAATATAAATCTCAAATTGTTTTACTAACAAAACCAAATAAATTTGGCACGAGATATTTGGATAGTAAAATTAACGAGTTCCATTCGAAAGCAAACTTTGATTAAGTTAATTTTGATTACAAAGAAAATAAACGCTGAAATAATTACTCAATAAACATCTTATGGAACTAATATGCCTATATCTGCACTTTCAAATTTAATGAACCTAGTCCAAATTTTTGGCCTTTACATTCTGTATATAAGTTCATATTTAAATGCTTGACTTGTAAAGATATAACGTCCTGAAAATCATGCGGGAAGTTATAATAATACAAACAATATCATCTTGATTGAGATATTTTTTGAATGAAATATACACATTGTTTTGACTATTGTAAGTCTTAGTTTCTCTAAGCTGTTTTCAAATGCAAAAGGATTCTGTTATTTCTGATAATCTTAAATAGCGTTGATATGAAGGACCAATTCTTTGGGTACGTGGGTTTCGGTTGATTGATTGATTGATTGTATGTTGGTTTATGTCCCATTTGAAAATATTTCACTCATGTAGAGACGTCACCGTATACCAGTGAAAGGCTTCAAATTTTGACCTTTACTCGGCACTCAGGGTCATTAAGGAATGCGGGATCTTTATCAAGCCAAAGCCTGTCGTGACATGACACCTCGGTTTTTATGGTCTCATCCGAAGGAGCCGCATATTTCACTTCAAGTGCAGAGTGCATGGCGAGGAACAGTTGCTACCCTTTTTATCGACTAAGGTCAGTCGCCGCCGAGATTGGAACAACCTCCCAATAATGGAACGAGCGATCTACCGACTGAGGTGCCGTGAACGGTGTTTAGGCTCTACCAGGGTGGTTCAAAACATATCTGGGGTACGTTTGCTTTCACATAAAGTTAATTCATATTCCACTTCATGGCCCCGCGTGCAATATATAGGTATAAATTTAAAGCCCTTCACGGTCATACTGTGTCGTCTCTAGGAGTGAAAATTTTTCGAATGGAGCGTTAAACAACATACAATAAATCAAGAAATATATGAGGATAACGATCAATATTAAGGCGCAAAAGTCATATAAACAATACAAATTTGGAGTAGAACAATAACGGACCACCAAGACACCAGAGGTGGGATCAGGTGCCATGGAGGAGTGAATATCCACTGCCGGCCCGTCACACTCTCTATGTGTTCCTTGTCATCGCAAAATAAAGGGAAATCCATCGATAATTCAGTGTATACATAATGGACTAACAATAAGTATAACAAAACTGGTCAGCATTTGACTGAAAGAGGTTCTCACCTCAACTTTTGAGCAAATTTTTGTCTTAAACAGTATTTAAAAAAAACTACAAAAATGTTTTATTTCTTACAATAGGTTTGGTTTCTACAATTCTGATTAAACTATTCTTTATTCAATAAAAACCAATTATTAATTCCATACCGAAAACATAAATTGAGAAACTATATATTTTGTGACGGAAATTTAATTTTTTGAAGAAGGATCATTTTTTTCTTTTTCGAAGTATTGAAGTTCTGTTAAATTCTGATTCCTATTTATGTTAACAGTCATTATTATTTCCCATTATTTGAAATAAAAATTGGCACATATGTTGAGAAAGTCCTGGTGGAAAAGTAGCCTAATTAAGTTTCATACAACACTATATTTAAAATATATAATCATTAACATCACAGACCCCCATTTTTTTCTGAATGAATAGGATAATATAAACTATTCTGCTTTAATTCAAGAAAAATGTCATTACATACTTTCTAATGATTTTATCATTAAATGTTATATGTTAAATAATGTTAAATTTTTAATGGCAGATTTTGGACATATATTGAGTGGAGAAATGTCAAATACTTGACTATTCAAAACAATTTGAAATTCTTTGTCGTTGTCACAAATTTTGATGTGATCATTCATGATGAAAAGACGGCGTTTATTCCCATAATTCATTTGGATAAAAATATAAGAGGTGAATTTGAAAAATTTATTTATGTGTTTGATGTATTATCAGTGCAAAAAGTTATATTATAATAAGGCTCAATACCGTCAGAAGAAGTGCCTTAATCGCATTCTCTGTTTTGATTTTAATTAAGATAAGTGTGTACATTCTTGAAATATATTTGACAAAAAATTCTCCATCCTTTTGATAACAACCCCCGTAATGATGTAAAAATTGTATTGCTTACAATGTTATTGTATCGACAATAAACGTCGTATGCAGGTTATGAAGGTATATTGCTGCTTAAGTAATATAAGTTGACTTATCTTTTTGTACAATTCATAAATAGGTGATACTGAAATGTATGAGTGAGGTGGAAGAATCAGTGAGTGAATGTTTAATAAAAATCCACAATGATTTTATAATGATTTTATAAATATACTGCTATTTGAAAGTTGTATTGTGGAAATAAAAAAAAAAATATAAGTTGACGATTGAAAAGTTAAAGCTATCACTCTTATCAGAGAGCATGGTTGTTTGATTGCCATTAACGTCTTTTTCAGGTAAAATATGCAAATATGAAACAGATTTGTCAGATTCTGTGGTGTTTTCTTTTTCAAGCTCACCAGGAAATATCGTTTCAGTATAAAAAATGGAAATTACCAAGGTTAACTGACAATACGTCGTCGATATATCTAAATGTTGAGTTGAGAGTTGAAGACAAAAATAGGTCTGCTTATAACGGGAGATATGTAAAGTTAGCTACTAGTAACTGGCTACTTGTAGCTGGCTACGACAAGTGGGTAAAGTTGGCTACTAGTAGCTGGCTACGAGAAGTAAGTGAAGTTAGCTACTAGTAACTGGCTACTAGTAGCTGGCTACGACAAGTGGGTAAAGTTGGCTACTAGTAGCTGGCTACGAGAAGTACGTAAAGTTGGCTACTAGTAACTGGCTACTAGTAATTGACTTGAACCTTCTAGTACCTTTTGTTTAAAATTAGGCTATTTTGGAAGACATAACTTGATATTCTTGAAGTAGCTGGATTTTTACACCGCTGATTTCAACAAATATTGCTGATAAAAAAAAATCTCTGAGCTTTTCTAGATGATCTGACACTGAACTTACCAAGATATCGATAGTAATAAACTCAGCTACTGGTACCTTTTGTTTAAAATTAGGCTATTTTGGAAGACCGGTCTTGATATTCTTGAAGTAGCTGGATTTCAACACCGCTGATATCCACTGATATTGTTGATAGTAAGAATTTCTGAGGTTTTCCATATGATCTGACACTGAAATTACCGAGATATATGTAGTAATGAACTCAGCTACTAGTACCTTTTTTTTTAAAATTGTGCAATTTTGGGAGACAATTCTTGATATTCTTGAAGTAGCTGGTTTTTATATTACTGATATCAACTGATATTGCTGATAAAAACATTCTATGGGCTTTTCCACATGATCTGGTGCTGATGTCACCAAGATATCGTTAGTAATAAACTCAGCTACTAGTACCTTTTGTTTAAAATTGTGCAATTTTGGGAGACAAATCTTGATATTCTTGAAGTAGCTGGATTTTTATATCACTGATATCAACTGATATTGCTGATAAAAACATTCTCTGGGCTTTTCCACATGATCTGGTGCTGATGTCACCAAGATATCGTTAGTAATAAACTCAGCTTCTAGTACCTTTTGTTTAGAATTGTGCAATTTTGGGAGACAATTCTTGATATTCTTGAAGTAGGTGGATTTTTATATCACTGATATCAACTGATATTGCTGATAAAAACATTTTCTGGGCTTTTCCACAAAATCTGACACTGAAGTTACCAAGATATATGTAGTAATGAACTCAGTTACTGGTACCTTTTGTTTAAATTTATGCTATTTTGGGAGACAAATCTTGATATTCTTGAAGTAGTTGGATTTTTATATCACTGATATCAACTGATATTGCTGCACTATCTAGCGCTGGAATTAAAATGATTAATCAATTACCATAGAACTGTTCCTTGTTACAAGGTCTTAAATCCCTAATAGGAAGAAATTCAATGAAATTGAAAACATAATAGATATTTAGGCATTGAATACTCAGTTTATTTAGACATACTTCCCATTTATTACCATAAGTATGTTTAGTGGGATGTGTCCTAATTCATGACCTTGAATTTTGGTAAGAGTTATCTCCCCTTTTTTAATTAATGAAAAAAAAATCAATTAAAAAAATTTAGCTGGTAAAAAAATTGTTTTCAATTATCATTCTATTTTTAATATTTCAATGCATCTTTCCACCACAGGATTTATTGATATTCTAATTATTTGAATTTTTATTTTGAAAAACGCTTTTCCCCATAGACTTCAATGCAATCTTTGTTAATTAACTACTGCTTAATTAATAAACTTTTTGAAAATTTCTCGTGGGCAATCCTTTTCCACAATAAAATGCTTTAATATAATATCAGAGTATTGTGTACTTGACGGACATTTAAGGGTAGAGAATTTGGTCCCATTAGGGATTGAAATCCTTAAGCAAAGATTTAATGGCCAAATTGCCATTAAAATTGAATTTAATGGGTGCAAAATTAGGCGGGAATCAAGAGTTAGAGTACGTAGTTCTTTGTTTATTTCGCAAATGAATTTAAATTTTTGGACAGCATTGAATCTGGTTAACGGATAACGCGGTCGGAAATGTAGCGATCGGTTAGGTTATCTGCAATTGGTTAGTCAAAAAACTAAAATTTCAATTTGAGCGTTATTCAAATACACCTAAATATCGAATTAATTAAGGTTCTCCAGATTGAGATTGTTGAGTAACTAGTCGGTTTGTGTTTAAAGTGCCAAATATTGTTGACACACCATGTTGTTATTTCTCAGTTGATTCGATTAGAAGAGCATGTTGGATCGATATGGAAAAGCATGACAACTGGTGTGACCGGTCAACAGGGGATGCTTATTTTTCCATGACACCTGATCCAAAAAAACCTCTGATTTTTTTTCTGATATCCATGTTTACTCTGCTCCGATTTTGTATTCTTTGATTGATTTTTGAGCACGAATACTATTCCATATATCAATATATTTCATCAAGAATACGCATTAATTGGAATATGTTGACCGGTTAATCAATCGAAACGTCTAGCCATTTACTGATAAACAATCATATCGGTATTGTTTTTACATTGTTTATGAAAAATAAACTTTATATATTGGGTTTGGACAGTTTTTTTTCTAGTCATTGAATAAATACTTAATTACGTATATGACAGATTTTATTTGACTCGAGAGCAAAGGATTGAAAAGATTAGGAGGAGGATACGGAGGCAGCTATTTTTGGATTTGGATGAGAAGGATTAGGAGTAGGATCTGGAGGCGGTTATGGTGGATTTTGAGGAGAAGGATTAGGAGAAGAAGCTGGAGGCAGCTATGTTGAATTTGGAGGAGAAGGATTAGGAGTAGGATCTGGAGGCGACATGCAGGTACATGTACATTGAAGGAAAGGAATGGGTCTCCAGCACTCCATAATTCAAAAATAACTTTAACAATTAAATATTGGAAACTTTACATATTACTGACTAAACTTTGAATTTTAATTTGGATATACCCCTGCACTAGGGAGGTTCAATTATGAGTGTGCTTCACGTTACAAGCCTAAATAAATAAGTACAATTAGCCTCAAATGTTGTTTATAATCATAATTACAACTAACCTGTATAGCTGAAATACATGTACTTAAATATTAACAATAATGAGAACAGTAATTTTCATTTGCAAAAACTTCCGATATTTTTATTTATTTATGAAAATAAGAAATATTTTGTATTTTCCAAACGATACCATGATCGTTTTATTTGTTTCCCTTTCATTGTTTCGAAAATTTAACATGTATTTTTTATAGGACTGGTTTTACTTTATAAAAGCTTATCAACAAATACTTTACAATATATAGATTAGACCAGGTTATAAAATATTTGATTGATAAATACATGTATATCATATTCAGCATACGGCCCAGGAAGAAGAATCTTTGGGAAACCAAAACATAACAGAGGTATTCTGTGATGAATCATCTTCTTCCATGGAAGGGGCAACTGGTGGCGCTCTAGATGCTGGAGATGTGTTTTCTACTTTAGAGGAAGGCGTCCGTAGAATTCCTCTTCTTTCTAAAAGTTTACATGAAGCTATGACAAATATAAACGAACTTGAAGACGTACGTAATACAATTTTTAAAGAAAAATGAACATGAGTGGGCAATCTTTGTTAATTTTCTTAAGATTATTTCCCGAACAAAACAGATTGAAATGAACTATTATGAAGTAACTATTATCGGTATTATTAAATTAGTATTATTTTAACTATAACAATTAATTATTATTTTTAATAGAACATGAGATATTATATGATTATTAATTTAAAATGTTTTACATAGATAGATACCCAGGTTAACAATGTTATTGGCAATATTCTGAAATTTATCAGAATGGATGGAGAATACGTAGAGGCACTTCACCGTGTTGATCAAGTCGTACAGTTTGATAAGGTTTGTATGTGAAAAAAAATTATCATTTGATTTGAAATTGAAGAAGCGTTCTACAGTTATTTTTGTCAAAATATCATTAAATAAATTGTATAATTATATAGTCTATCAATAGTGTCTATTTGATTTTAACAAAAAAAAAAAGCGTTCAGAAAACGAATTTGAAGTTGCTGTAACTGGAGGTAATACATAATAAGTTATATTTAATCTACCTTCTTTATATTTTAGGACAAAGGCATTCTAAAAAAATGTAGAACTGATGAGAATTGTCCCTTGACAGCTAGTTTTCAATCTAGACAAAGTGTTAAGCAGGTAGAAGAGAGACTTTTAAGAAAAGAGAGAATTCGGATGGAGAAACACAATATAGGTACTGCTTTCCTATAATTTTACGTACTGTTTGTTTAATACAATAAGACTGTCCGTTTCATTGGAAGTATTCATGTTCCTCCTTGAAACAAAGCTGATGTAAGAGAGGTGGTAATGTCTGACGATCTTTTCTTTAAGTCGAACGCAAAAGAAGATTCAATTTAAATGATAGAATAAAGGAACTCGATTCACTCTTGCCGAAGCCAGCACATGGGTAAGTATGTTTATTTTCAATCATCTTTTACAAGTAATTTATCACTTCTTTTACTAATCATTAACTTAACTGAATTATATAGCAAAATACCCTCATCATGGAGACTATGTCTCCCGGCTTATACCAAACGCAAGTGCATTCCCTAAACACAAAAAATTAAAACTAGGCAAGTTATTAACAATCAAGTTGAATAAACAAGGTTATCATCAGTTTTGTTTAAGAAATAATTCGCTATATTCATGGTTGATATAATGACCGTGTAACAATACAATCTATCAATATGTCGAATACTGACTGATGTTTAGAAACTTATTGTTAATGTTTTATTTTTACAACACTGCATTCTTAATTTTGGAATGCGCGTTATGATACTTTGTCGACACGAACGGCCAAGTGTGTTATAGGCCCGACGACATCAAAAAATAAGAACTCATTGCTATATTTACATTCTTTAACTTTCTCTATTCATAATTGTTAATGTTGTTTATCTTTATTAAGAATGTAGCAAATTTCAGAACTGATGTGCATTATAATCGTAAGACGCGTCTGTGATGTCGATAGGTAGATATCACAAATGAAAAAATCAAAGGCAAAGTTTTCGAATTGTTAGGAGTATTAAAATGGGAAATTATTCTTATTAAGGGGGTTGACTATAGTTTCCATTGCGCAATATTTCGCGCATCATAGTAAAATGAAGCGTTTTTACTTTTTAATGCAACTTTTTTCGCTTAATTATTAAAATTAAACAAAATTAAGAAATTATAGGTTTAAAAATGTAATTAAAATTTGATATAACTGATTTTTTAACCGATTTTGCAATTGTAGGTGGGTTGACGTCGTTGCAGTGTGTTTTTGACGTTATGATAATCAGTAACTTTTAAAAAAAGGGGTAATAAAAATAGTATTAAAGAAAAAGTCATGAATTAACGTACGCTCTTGAAATTTAAAACATAAAAATTTGAGAATGTCTCCAATATCTTTATTATGTTTTCATGTGACTCCATTATGTACGTCATATTTAGTTATACTCTATAAAAATAGTAAAATTTGCTAATTTTTTGCATTTTGAGATGCCCCCTCTGGTAACAAGACGATAGAATTTTGTGTTTCTTACATATATTGTATAATATAGTATTACTCATCAAATATTATAGCTTAAACAAAATGTCTTTTGTAGTATTTGTATAATTTGCTTTAAAGTGCTAAAAATTGGCATTTTCCTATATAATCCTATAGTAAATGTACCTGTATTTTGAGACGGTCCCTCAAAAATACCTGGACGGAAGATTTCGCCCAAACTTTGCATGTACACTGAAGTTAATGTAAGCTATATATGGTATAAAAATAAAGAGTTTCGCTACTGTAGTTTTCACACAATAAAACTTTAGTCGGCCCCCTTAAATCGAGTTAGAACAATTACATTTTGGTGTTCCTAGACCATGAAAATGCTTATAGTTCCCTCTGTATATTCAACCACGCAGTGACAAGGTTTCGGATGTATTATATAGTGATTTGAACGCCGCAATGTTTGAATAGATTTCAATGGAAAAGCACTGAATGTTAATATTTTAACAATGAATTGTCTTCTGATTTTTCCCTTTATTTAATCAAGAGAAGGAAGAGGTGTTATTGGTTGACAAGGGATGCTTACTCTTCCATTGCACGTGATCCAAACTCTCACGATCTCAGATGTCGAAGTTTGACTTTCTTCTAAATTGTTTTGTTTCAAAGGACATTTAATCTTGATTACTGTTCGTTTTTTTTTGCATTTTTCTAATAACACTGCAAATGGTGTAGAATATAAAAACAAACAAGTAAAATAGCAAACAATAGGCACAATACCTTGCAGTATGTAGGATATTACATCGCTAGAATTTTATTATTGTTTCATTAAGAAATGGCATGTTTAGGTATGTTTAAACACAGAAAATTCCAACAATGAAGCGCAAGAATACAAAGTATTCAAAAATCAAAATTAGAGAAAAAAAGCACTAAAAAAAAAAATTCTAGTTTAAAGTTGAAAACTCCTACTTTTCATATTTCTAATGACTTTGCAACACAGCAATTAAGATATTTGTGGACCACATATTTATGAGAGGGGAAAAGGCATTTATTTCTGAGATCTCAACAAATCAATAAAAGATTTATCATAACACTTTTAAGTAATAGCTAAGTGGGCATAGATTTTTTTACTATTATACAGAATACCCATTGTATTTCCTTTTCTGTACTATTTAAGGCTTCTTAAGATTGATTTGAGATAATTTTAAGGTTATGATTGATTAAAGTATACGATAATCTTTTTTTAGTTTCGTAACATATAATAAAGGATCTATACTCAAAGCAGCTGTAGAGTATATTAAGGAAATGGAGAAGGAAAGAGAAATGCTTATAGCATATAACAAAAATCTGGAATCTCAGTACAAAAATGTGGTGATGAAAATGCTAACAAAAGTATGTGTAAGTATATACTTCGTTTTCCAACAAGTAACTGGATTTAAAAAATCATTACCTATATGTAGCTTTGGTTTTATTGGCAAACATATGATAAAATTGTTTTTGAATTTCGTTTTCTGGTTATTTCATTGTAACTTCATGTATAATGTGATCTATAGAGATATGCTTCAATATTTTTATGTTCTTATTTCAGCAATTAGAAGTCAAGATGAAATTGGACAAAATAAAAGAGGAAGTTGATGGCATGAAAACAAAGAACAAGCTACATGAAGGAGTGAAATGTACTTTTGAATCTATGGTGGAAGAAATGAGAGAAAACAACACTCCAGCTACTCCAGCTAAATCAAATTAACATTCATCCACCGTTAATCATAATGCAAAGCCTTTCGTAAACTCATCAGAAATAGGCTACACTTCAACTGTCCCGAAGACATGTATACTTCAAGACAAACTTTGCAATAATGGGTCACGCGTTTTCCCATCAAACAGGGAAACCAATCATATCTCAGGGAATAGTTTTCTATCAACTCTGGAAAGGAATGTCAACAACAGGTACCCTTTAGAGAAAAATGAGAATTCACAGCGTCCAAAACTTTTAAAAGACGCTGAAAAGAAGAAAATACATATTCAGAATTGTCAACACACAGAAATGTCAACCATTGAAGTCACAGACTTTGATTTTGTTTAACTTACCGATGATGTTTGCCTAGTAAAGAAATGCATTAATTCAAATGTTTCTTTTACCAGTGACGTTCCTAACAAAATAGAGAATGACACGTGTGCAACTTCTTTTGTTTACAAACCTTTGGATCAAAGAGAAGCAAAGATCTGCAAGTCAACTATATTTGACAACCGATGTTCTTAAAATGTTGCTTTGAAAACAAATCAAAGTCATTCTTTTCTTTTCAGCTTCATTCTACTATATACTATGTAAAATTCATTTAGTTATCATATATAATTTTTAACAATACATACAATGATAATATTATTTGTGTGTTATAATCATTTACTCAGACATGGTTAGGAATGAGCGGAGTGTGACAGATAACAGGGGATGCTCCCTCATCCATGGCACCTGATCCATGGAAAAGGATGTGTTCACTGGTGTGTTAAGGGATTTTGTTTGCTCTGCTTCAATTATTTTGTTCAATTTGACTTTTGACCTAATTACTGTTTGATTTTTTAATATTTTATTACAAAGTCATTTTTAAGCCATGCAGATGAAATTCGATTCTATGAAGGCAGCAATATCAACGTATTTTATGAAAGGGAAGATCGAATCAGATTTAATATTTAAACACAATGCAACACGTACACAGAAGGTGTTATGTTAAAAGTTTTCTATAAGAATAAATATAGACGAGTTAACCTTTAAAAGGTTTGGTAATTAATTTCAATAAATTTGCAGTTTTATTGTATCACAGAAAATTCTCCGTTTCATAATTTTGATTAATGAATTATATATTTAAAGTGAAACAATCCATATTTTTAATTTGATAATAAAGCTCGTTCCACATTTTTGTTTTATTTTCAAGAAGAAATACGATGAGAAGATATTTATAATTTGTGATATTTCATGTTTACAGAGCCCATTCTTGCTAATGACAAGGTTTTAATTGTCTTTTGTTGAATCAATAAGGGAAGGGCTTGTATCAAAACAGATGATGTCTGTTCAGAAAAATTAAGGATGAAACATATTTGTGATATATACTCAACAAAAAAAGAAACGCATATTTTTAACTCATCAAAGAAATTTTGAAAAAGTATATAGAAAAACTATCTTTTTTATTATTGGATACCTGTGACCTATTTAAAGTACATCATGAACTTTTAAACCCCAATTGTTGTATTATCTCCCTTGATTAATCGTGTTTATGAAAATAGTGTTTTGCATGATTTCTTGTTAATCGGGGGTCTTTTCTCAATGAAATTTTGGATTTAGAGAAACAATACACACTCCTATTAAACCCATATTTTTGCTTTGAGTGCAATGTTGATGTTGCAATACCACGGCTAAACAAAGATGAAAGCAACAAGGCTCTTACAATGATACTAACCGGAGCTAAGCAACTGGAAGTTGCAACTGCATTTGGTGTACATCAATCGGCTTTGCAGCAGTTATATGCACGTTTCCAACAACAAGGAACACAGATGACAGGCCAAGAATTGGCCATCAACGGGTTACCACACCCAGACAGGATCGTCAGATTCTCCTTCAGTTCCTGCGCAATCGACTCAGAATTGCTGTACAAACTGCTGAAATCAGCATAAAATGCACAAATTGTTGCAAGAGACTGAGAGGAGCTGGTATCCGTGCACGACGTCCGTACATTGGAAATCCACTAGCGCTGAGAGTTTGGAAAGGACATATGGATTTGTTAAGACGTATGCCGCTTGTATTTGGAGGCGACGTCAGTGAAATCAACTTAACTTGTCAATTTGGAACATATGACATGTTTGATTATAACCACAACACACTCTAAAAAAACCTTTTAAAATTAAGTTTTAAACTGAAAACTTAGATTATCATGTTTAATCTGAATATGCGTTTCTTTTTTTGTTGAGTATATATTAAGCACGTAGGGCAGAACATCCTTTCACATACTTTTCAAAAAATATCAAATCTGGGGAAAATTTCAAATGACAAACCTATTCTTTTGAAAAGTAATCTATCGTTCTTATACATGTACCTACGCCCGTCAGCTTGTCTAATGCACTATAAGCTAAAAAGAAACAAAAGTAAATTATTCTTTCATTTCACTCAAAATGACTAGCATTTCTATCATTTGGGTGCTTTAAAAATGTTATACTGTACATTGGCAAATAATCACGATGGTTTATTTTCGCTATGTTCGCGATTTATAATTTTTCCGCGATATTAAACCCATCGTGAATGTCATTATTAGTTTTAAGAAACGTTTAAATGCTTATAAGAAATTTTGAATTATCTTCTTGCATCGTGAAATTAAAACCATCGCAATTGGTACTTTTTGTGCTTCTATCATTTGGGTGCTTTAAAAATGTTATACTGTACATTGGCAAATAATCACGATGGTTTATTTTCGCTATGTTCGCGATTTATAATTTTTCCGCGATATTAAACCCATCGTGAAAGTCATTATTAGTTTTTAGAAACGTTTAAATGCTTATAAGAAATTTTGAATTATTTTCTTGCATCGTGAAATGAAAAACCATCGCAATTGGTACTTTTTGCGAAATCGTGAAATTTTAACTTCGTCGAATTAAAACGATTTACAGTATATATTTTATATAGAAGAAAATCCTATAATTTCCTGCTAGAAATGAATTGCTTTAAATCTATAGCACACTCTTGTGAGACTTGAAAATTCATCTCTCTAGTTAAGCACTACTTTGAAATTTTTGAAAATATTTCATCCTGGAACGAACTTTCTAAACCCCTTATATCATTTGAAAATGACCTTAGAATGTAAAATTCTTAGAACGTAAATGAGGAAATTAATGGTTTATTAATGCTTTGATATTTGTACTAAGTAATCTGAACCTATCCCAAGAACATACCGGAGTCCTTGTTAAAAATCTGTTCTGTTCAAGGATAATTCCAAAGTTCCTAATTCAGATTTCTTTCAAGCTTTAATTGATATTTATTGTTAATGTTCAATATGATACACCTGTAACACATTGAAGCTGACATATGCATGTTACATTGATATGACAAAAGTTACTGACATGCATCTAATGATGATTAAAAAAAAATAGTGTTAAGTTTTTCATATTAATTACTTTTATGAAATACAAAGATTTAAAAATGCTAATGAAAGAAAAAGTTTAAGAATTGATGGATACTTTTTTAAGAAAAATAACTTTCATCAATTTATAAATGTTGACAGATAAAATAATTCATTAAGCTAATTGATGTCAATACACATTTGTATATATGTTCTGTAACATTTTTTATTAATATGTCATTTTATTGTGATTGGTATGAAGTGAATTTATGAATGTGAATAGATTTCCGTGGGAGATAATTATAAGTGCAGAAGTTTGTATATAAACATGGTGAAGAAATTTTTAATACTTACTTTAAAATTAAATCAATAGTTATTTGTTGTAAATAGTTTCGGAGGAACCCACGCCACTCTCGGAGCTTGTGTGCATAATGTTATGTTAGTCTAAGACTTTATCATTAATGTAGGAAAGATTTTACGACAAGTATATTCTATTTCAAAATGCGGAGGGTGCTCAACTTTCATAAAAAAAATATACATCCTTAATTATTTGACTTGGTAGCCTTTACAAGTAATAACAATTGGGAAAACTCTTCAGACATTGAAATAAACTGAAACAAAATAGTGCTTAATATTCATTTCTTAAGCATTCCAGTCCGAGTTTCCTTCTGTCAATGAGTTTTTAAGTATAGAGTGAACTTAGTCAGACAACTAGGGAAGTACGTTGGCGTTTTATCTGCTCGAAGAATCAAACCCAAAACCACAAAATGAATCTATTGTTAACTGGAATAGAATTTGTAATTACATTCCACTTTTAAAGTATATTAATAAAATGAAGTATGAAATATTAAATACAGGTTTTTTAACTTATGTAAACACTTTTCTTAGTAATGATATAATCAAATTGCGATTTAAATTTTGTTTAATCATACTTAACACCATTCGTGATATTTTTACCATATTATATCCAGTTTACCTTGATGTTAAATCTGAAAGATGAATATTGTCTTAGTTTTATCTTGCATGTAATGTTTTGGACAGTATGAGATTAGATGTGAAATGAAGCATTCGGAGATAACGATAATTGTTCAAGATCAAAAGTCCATCAAACAATACAAAACAAGAGGAGGGCAAACACAGACCTCCAAAACATCAGAGGTGGGGTCTGGTGCCATGGAGGAGTGAGCATCCCCTACCGACCGGTCACACCCGGTAAAATGTAAACATTTTTTGATAATATTATTTTGATGTTTAGTTTGAAATATCTTTCTTAGATGAACCTATTGAAGACAAAATATATTCAATTCTGTGTGAATGTTATTTGGAGGTCAGAGGTCATAGCACGACCAAATCACAGAGCGAGGTGATACTTTGTCTACATATTTCTGTCACAGTGCAACTTGTTTTTGAATATTTGTGAGTTGATAAAGATGTAAAAGATTAAATGATAAACAATATGTATATTTTCAATCACGAGATGTACAATAAATCTTCTTTTAATGTAAATAAGGTACGTTTTGAATACTATAATTAGCCTAAACCGGGCTTACCGTTTTGACCTGAAACTCCTTTGGAGTTATGAAAACTAAAACAGGCGATACCACCGCTTTTGACTTCAAATATGAACTTATGAAAGAGTTAGATAATTTTCAACAGCGATCATTGTTCTTTAACTATATACAGATATTTCCTGAACTGGGCTGCTAAACATGAATGTAAACATTCAATAATTGGAGCAAGGTAAATAACTTTGACCAAACAACTTCTAGGTCATTGCGCGTCACAAAAAAGCAATACGGCGACCCGTTCGTGTAATAAATGCAAATTTACTCCAAATATATTCGTTTTGAATGTAAATATTAGTAACAAACTAGAACTGTCCAAACGGGACAAAATACCCCCCGCTGGGTTTTTCAGAGGTGCTAAATCATGAATATTTTATGGATCTAAGAGAAGAGAGAAATGCTAAAACATTTTTAGTGCAAATGTTATTGCTCATTATATTTTTTTTTAAATGAAACAAAGGCTATTCTTAATAAAAAAAAATAGGCTAAATATACGGACCACACACAAATTATGAACTTTTTCTGTCAGTGACCTTGAATTTGCAAAAATGACCATTGTTCAAAGACATGAAACAACCTCAGGTCATAAGCAATGTTTGTGTGAAGTAGTAGATTCAAGTATTCCATAATAAAGATATGTACCAAACTTGAATACAATTTTTCTTTTAGTGACCTTCAACTTGCACAAATGACCTTGACTCAAGGTCATGACACACCCTTAGGTCATGAGGAATCTTTTTATGAAATGAGAATTTAGAAGTTTATCCATGAAAAAGATATGGACCGGACACGAATTAGGAAATTTTTCTTCCAGTGACCCTGAACTTGGGTCAAGGTCATGACACACCCTTAGGTCATGAGCAATCTTTGTGTGAAATGAAAACCTACCAAGTTTATCCATAAAAAAGATATGAATCAGACACGAATTATGAAATTTTTCTTCCAGTGACCTTGAACTTCCCCAAATGACCTTGGCTCAAGGTAATTACACACCCTAAGGTAATGTGCAATCTTTGTGTGAAATGAGAACCTACCAAGTTTATCCATGAAAAAGATATGGACCAGACACGAATTATAATTTTTTTTTCAGTGAACTTGAACTTCCCCAAATGACCTTGGGTCAAAGTCACCAAGGTCATAACACACTTAGATCATGACTAATCTTTGTGTGGAATAGTAAATTCTAATGTTCCTCCGTAAGAAAGATATGGACCGGACACGTTTGCACAGACAGACTGACAGACGGAAAGCTAGACAGACGGACGGACAGACGGACAGACTGATTCCTATATACCCCCCAAACTTTGTTTGCGGGGGGTATAACAATGTTAAAAGGTTCACTGTGAAATCAACTTTTAGTTGGTACGTGATCAAATCTACTGCTTCACAGGATTTGATCACTGACCAACTAAAAGTTCATTTACTAGATCAGAGAACATTTTAACATTGTTGTTTATTTCTAACGTGTATACAATATGAATTGTCTTCTAGAAATGACGTTATTCTTATTTGTAAAATTTAATACATATTTTCGCGTCTAGAAGTTAAACAACTTAAGCTTTTTGATAAGCTGAAGAGGGCTATTGAAAGGAAGAGACGGCTGATGGAAAATCCTTCGACCTTTTTTACAGAGAGAATTAGAGGCACTGTGAGCAACGAGCTCACTTAATGATCCCTGCCTCCAACATGATTATAACGGCAAAGTCCATGTCCAGCATACGGTAAGCAGAAAAAGCCTCAGATCAATAAGTAAGATAAGAGGTGCAGAATGACATTATATAATTAAGAATCAGTGAAACTATCATTAAGTTCTATTCAGTGGTATAATATATCTGTCGGATCAAAACTAAGATAGGAGGTGCGCAATTGAAGCATGCATTAAGATTCTGTGAATTTCTCGTTAAATTTCATACAGTGGTAAAAGAGGAGTTGCGGAAAAGAGATGAATACCCCAAAAGGTAACAGACGGACTTCCCGATGACTATATACCCTCCAAATTTTCAATTGAAAATTAGAAAACATTCAGGATTTAACCACGTGATTTGCAATCATTCATTTGATTAATAAAAAAACTCAAAGTCTAGTTTTTTGGTTTCTTTTGGCACCCAAATGGAATCGTAAAAATATGGATGAAACAAATATTGAAGTTTACCTATTTTGATGGCTTCAAAAAGTAATTCAAAATGATCGATGTATGTCAATTTCAATGAAAATAAGAAGTGAAATATCTATATTGTCATTCAAATTGAAACATCTTTAAATCAAAAGACAGTTGCTTCTCGCACTAGAGTGCTTTCTCTAGATTCTGGACACTGTAACAGTGACACATTTTTTTTTTACATAAAGGAAATCAATTAGAGTACGTTAGAAGTTAAATATAGGATATCAAAAGTATCTATTAAACAGTAGAATATAATTAAAGCATAATGAGTTAAGTTCAGCTTATACAAATTAAATGAAAATTAAATTAAATGAAAATTAATTATCTGTACATTATGCTTCTCAGTGTAGAAATTTTGTATTTTTTGACCAGGTTTTATATATATGTGTATTTTTATTAATTCATAATCAACATATGGTAATTTTATGACAAAGATAGTTTAAAATGCAAGCTCCCTCTATACTTATTTAAAGTTGAATTAAAACGTTAAGTACTGTACATGCGTGTTGGCCAGAGGTGAAATGTACAAAAATCAAAAAATGATTTATTAATTAATAAGACTTTTAAAATCAATTTCTGTCTGATCGCATCATAATTTCGAAGATATGTTTGACAGAAATCTGAATGATTTATTTTTGATCATATAAATGTGTATCTTTAAATATTTCAAAACAAATTTACATTCAATTAATTTAAGTACAGATGACACAAATAGAAAATGAACCCCTGGACGTGTATATATTCTTGTATATGTTTCTTGACATATATAGGTAAAAATGACGCGAATACTAAACATCTAAATTATAATGGAATTATAAACTTTTCAATATGTTCAAAATTCTACCTTTCCTACATTTTCATTTATATTATGAAATTGTTCGGAAAATGTGGATATATGATTGTGGTTCACGAGAGAAATACCCGACTCTCTTTATGTGATTTACGGTCAAACAGCGTATCCGTGCTAGTTTTTCCTACATTTACCTAAAAGTGAGTGGAAAATCAACATTTTTTGTCCATATTTTTTTTTATTTGTCGATCAAATATTTTTTTGAAACAAATAATGTTATACATATTATCAATGTTTTTAACGAGGCTAGTATTCCCGAACGAACTTTTGAAATCAATTTCGTAAAATTGTCATATCTAAATCATATTTTGATAAAATTAAATGAAAAATATAAATGATAAATAGATGTCTGTACATTTGTACTTTAAAAATATTATATTTGTAGTATATAAATAGATCCAAGGAGAGAAGAATACGATATCAAAGTAATATGTGTAAGTGATTTTATTAACCAGTTAAAGAAATAAGTTGGAAAGAAAGAAGATTAACAGATTGGCAATACCCTATTCTTTGAGAAGAAAAGTCTTGCTGTGGCCTTCACCTCGACATTTATATATGTATCGACAACGTATGACAATGGTTATTTCAATTAATTTGTTGAAAGTATTTATCCCAACGAACTTGAAATGAACGATACCACAGAGTCTGACATATCTGTTTCATATTTGGCTATTTTATTGGAAAATAAAAGACCTGAATGATTATTTAACAACCATTAGCCTTCTGATTAACGTAATGTAATTCTTTAACTTTTCAATAGGCAGCTTCCCTTACTTACGCAGCGATATACGTTTACCATCTGCATAGGGGGTTCATATCTCTCAGTTGATTCGATACGCAAGCGCATGCTCTATGAACAATTATTGAAAGGAGGTATTGTAATGACAGACAATTTGATGAAACAAAAATATTAGCGATCTCGTTTGAAGTCATTTTTTTCGTAAGTTCTATGGTCGATACAATGATCTTGACAGCAAATACAATTTATCATGAAGTCAAATGCTGGCTGACGTTTTTCATACTTATTAATAGACCATTATTTACACATTGAATTGCCGAAGGATTTTTCCGTTTCTTCCCGGTCATGAAAAGGAGCATGCAGCGGACGTGAGGGGGTGCTTACTACTCCATGGTACTTAATCCCATCTCTAATGTTTTGGAGGTCCGTATTTGCAATAAGGGAACCATAAAATATGCCTGAAATATCCGCTATATACATAAAAAAATCAGATTTATTGTCAGCATTACTAGTATACGATTTATATAATGTAAAGATAAAATATTCATTTAAAAGTTTTACTATATCTAGAAATACCTCTGATACAAAACGTTAAGATAACGTCAGGGTCGTGCATTTATCATCTCAGCATTTCTATCTATCGTATCTTTTTTGCTGCGTTTATCAGTTTTGTATTTATCTTGTTTACATGTATCTTTTTTTTAAAGATATTTTTAGGAAACATATAACAAGAATGCGAAAGGTGTGAGCAAGGTCAAATTATCATTCAGCATAAAGGACTATGACGATTTAACATTTATTTTATCTCGATTATTAGCGTAAGATTGTTTTATACAGCAAGTAAAAAAAATATTTATTTTCTTAGATACGCAATGCATAGAAATAACAATTGACAGGTAATCTAAATGCAAATGCACAATTATTTTACACTTTATTAAAGAGAAATATTAAAAATTTAACATTTTCAATTATTAACATTTGTTTATGCATAACTTACAAGACTTCAAATGAGAAAGACAAGAACTCTGTGCCATTGACAAAACTGAACAGCAATGTTACTTTGAAACGGTACATATTGACAACTGAATGTTTCATAGGGTATGTAGATTATATAATTTACAATGTGTTCTCATAAAAGACAAAAAAGTTTAAGACTTTAAATATCAGGAGCCAACCTCGTTAAAGTGATTCCTTCTCATCTTTACTAAAGCAATAGAACGCGTTCTGAGGTTATTATTTGTCGACATTCTTCTTTACAGATTCGTATGCTCTTGACCAAGAGTGCAACTTAAATGTAAGGGATTTTGATGACTGAATAGGAAAATTGAATATTCAAATGACGTAAGTAATTGTTACACCCCTGAAGCTTTTTAAATTCGTTTTGGACGTTACTTTTTTGTAACAAAGGAAATCGACAAGATATTTGTCGGTAATTAAAACTTTATTAAAATACAAATATTTAGAAGTTTTTCCGATTGCCTGTATTTTAGAGTGCATGATGATAAAGATCTGCAATGTGTCTTTTTAATTCACATTTATGTTAATGTTTCAACAAGAATTTACAAATCAGTCATGTATCTTATATTGAGTACGATTTGGTTTTTAATATTAATGTTATAATGTCATTTTTTAAAATTGATCTGTTGGGCTATATAGACGATTCTAAAAATAAAATTGCACTTCATTGCATAAATGCTGTATCATCGACATAAGTGCATAAAAATGATGCGCGTAACCCATCCCGGCCGTTATTGTTCTAAGCAAATTGCAATTAAAAAAATTATTTTACAATAATATACACGGAAGAATATGGAAAGAAAATCAATTATCTTAAAATATTCATTTATCAAAATGATACATATTAAAGGAATTTAAACTTGTAACGTCCTTACGTTTTTTTTTTATAGAATTACAAAGAAAATTACTTTGTATGTATTTTTTTCTTGGGTATATATTCTAAGCTTTAAAGATCAAACGGTCAAAATTAATACTTTTCCGCTAATTTCTCTATGAAAAATAAAACGATGTTTGAAAAAGTATCCTTACATTTGTTGATTTGTTTAAGTTGTCCATAAAATGCAGCAGCGTTTGCAAAAATATTGAAGAATGTTTCTAAAAATGATTGCACAAATATCGTTAGGGGGTTTTTTGTTTGTTTTTTTATTGTAAATTTTAATTGTATTTTGTTTAGTTTGTTTGTTTTTTGTTTTTGTTGTTTTATTTGTTTTGTTTTGCTTGGTTGTAAATTTCTTTTGTGATCGAATTGTCGTTTAATTTGTTCGAAAATTGGCCGCAACGTAAATAGGTCGGATTAAGGTTACAACTGCTTCTTCGCCAAGCGCTGGGTGTTCGGAAGGTCGTGAGTTCGAATCGCAGCTGTGAGTGACCTAAATCGGTAAAAAAAAAATAGGTAGCAATTACTCTGCATTTACTATGCTCTCGGCATTTTGAGGTGATTTTGAGGTTATAATTTGCAGGTCCCTCGGATGATTCCTTAAAAACCGAAGCCCCTTGTCACGGTAGGTGTTTTCAATAAATGGTGACATGTCTATGTGGCTAAAACGTCTCGAATGGGACGTTAAACAACATACAGTCAATCGATCAATCATTAGTTTTAAACAATAGAGGTGATATTTTGAATAATTATAGGTATATTGGGTTCATTCATTATCCTTTTATCGAAATTGAATGGAGTAATATACAATGATTGGCTAATATTCAAATGCCTGCATCTCTCATAAATTTTCAGTGAAAATTGTTGTGATTTCACATACACTTAACAAAACTTCTAGGTGTTCACTCTAAAAAAAAAGTATTTATAGAAAAAACTAAAAAATTATAGGAAAAAGGATGACTTGCAGTAATTAGAGCGAGTGGTGGTCTAACTTCATAGAGATTATTTTGTGTTAATTTTTATTTTGTGGGTACATCCTTTAATTGACACTTTTCTTAAAATTCTGACGAGATACTTACATGAAATTTACGCATTGTAATATGCATCATTAACCAAGAATTAAAGAAATTGTTTATAGTATGCATTTGTTCTTTATAAATTAAGGGTTCATAGTAAGAAAAAGAACAGTAACAAAAGTTATTATTAACATAATTTGCAGGTATATAAGTTTATTGTTTATTTCATTTTATGATTGATAAGTATTATAGATAATTTAAATTATTGTGTTTATAGCTTGTTAACTATATCTATATTTTTACGAATTCCTTGTGACAAGTCCTTTCTTTGGTATAAACATAGTTGACCTTTTGACCTTCAAATTTTGGTACACTTTTAACAACTTTAACCTTGACCATAATTTACAGTAAAAGCTAGGTAGTACTGGCTAGGGCTTTTATATTTCACAGGTGTATTACTGATGACAAGAACTCCCTATGGATACCAACAATTTGATCTTCTTACCTTGATCTTAGAGTTCGACAGACTTAAAAAAATATAACCTTCACCGTAACATTCTCTTGACCATTACCTTGGAGATAACTTGCATTTGATAAATTTCAACTTGCGCCATACGCTGCCATACGGGGACAACAGTAATTCACAAATACATCTTCTTTCGTTAATTATAAGTGCTAAAATATAAATTTAAAATAATTTCAAGCCTCTTAAAAATTAAAAAAGAATTAAAATATTTATAATTTTATGCAGATTACAACATGAATGTTAATATAAAAGTTCGCTTTATGGTCTACTGTAACTTTCATCTCCATGTATTTTTATAAAATAGCGTCTCTATTATATTTATTTTAGCAACAAAGATAATAGGCTGTTTTAGATTCTACGTCAATAGAATGTAAGATAAAACATTTCAATTACTAGTATTATGACTAACTAATAGTTAGTTTTGATAGAGCACATATAAGTATTCAATTTTCATGACTTTGGCTTTTATGCAATATAAAATAATTATATTTTTTTACATAACATTTTAACTGTTAAGTGAATAAAGTAAGCTACTAGTAACATGCTGCGACAAGTGGGTAATGTTAGCTAGTAACACGGTACAAGTAATGTGAATTAAGCTAGTACATCAAAACATTATTTTTATTTTCGCGAAATTAATAAAATTAAATACCAAATATTATTTGTAGTTTAGCTTATTACTAGAAATTACTTACCTTTCTTCACATTTTAAGTCTGTTTAAAGTAGCCAGTAAATATATAGTAGCTAGCTTTACTAACATGTTGTAGTCAATTACTAGAAGCTAGCTTTAAGAAAATTTAAGTCACTTACAAGTAGCCAAATAGTAGTAAGAAGGATATGGAGATTACGAACAGTATTCAATATCAAAGTCCATCAAGCAATACAAAATAGGAGCAGAGCAAACACGGACCTCCGAAACATCAGAGGTGGGTGCAAGTGCCATGGAGGAGTGAGCATCCCCTGCTGACCGGTCACACCCACCGCGTGCCCCTTGTCATGATCAGGAAATTACAAAAAAAAATCCGTCGTCAATTCAGTGTATAAATAGTAGACTAACAATCAGTATGAAAAACGTCAGTCAGTATTTGTCTCAATGATAAATTGTATTTGCTTACAAGGTCATTGTATCGGCCATAGAATGTACGAAATGATGACTTTAAACGAGACTGTAGTAACTAGTTTTACTAACAAGTGGTTACCAGCTGTTACTAGTAACTAAATTCATTCGCAGTGACTAGTAGCCATTTACTAGTAGCAAAATTTACCCATTTGCCGTAGTGAGCTACTAGTAGCTAGTTTCTGGTTATTTTGCATATCTGTAACTGTTACCTTTTCTTCGGATTGAACAATACAGAGAAGAATAAGAAAGATAACATGCACGTATTAATATTTTTCCATTTTTATATAGAACTAATATCAACGCGGTACACGTGTACGCTTTACATAAGGCAGATCTCTGATCACGTGACTTGAAGTTGTTTCATAACTTTTGCATCTTTATATAGAAGTTACATCAAAGTTTCTTGCTAGAAAAAGATTGAAAGCTCCAACAGCAGTTGCCAAAATATGGATCAACAATTTTTATCAGAGATAATACCAGCATATTTGGAGAACAGCCCATTAATTGAAATTAATCCTTTTGATTTGCATGAAAAGGTATGTTGTATAACTACTGGATGAATAATAGCCAGCTTCCGACTTAGACTCCATATTTAATGCAATCAATTTGATTTTATTCCCAACATTTAAACCAAATGCAAAGAGTTGCATAAAATAAATATTTGCTATTTTAACCACTTCTCGTAGATATTTTGTAATTTGTATAAAAATATACATTATAACACTTTAATAAAAGATTTTATTGGTTGGTTTCTTAGATTTTTCGAAATATTGCAATTTGTTTTCTGTATATTCGATGAAATTTTTTTCTTCACATTAAAAACTTTTTTTTTTTGCTCTCTTTACAACTTTAAGCCATAAAGTTAGTAGGTTTACATAATTTTAACTGTTTGTTAAAATGTCAGACTTTATAGACCATTCCTAATTATAATAACAGTGTATTAAGCGATTTTGTATCATTAGATGGGGAAAATTGTTTTAATGAAACAAAGGTATTTAAACTAATATTTCCTCATATTTAATGCCATAATTTCTTTTATAAGTATCGGTGAACACGGAAGGGAATATATTTAGGTTCCCCCCTCTTCTGTCGGCCCGTCTGTCTAGCTGTCTATTTAATTGTCAGTCTCTCCCACTTGGTTTCCTTTATTTTTTCTCTTAACGTTTGCAGTTATTGAGTTGAATTCCAGAATTTGACTATAATATCTTCATGAGTAGCAGATGGAGTTTGTATTTCAATCCGCTTTTTTGATTTTTGAAGGAGTTACGACCTCTTGAATTCGTGAGGGTATTCCGCTTTTATTCCTTAAAACCTATAAATATATTGATCTGATATTTGGTAAATGAAATTAACTTTATGACTAAAAGGATAAAGTTTATATCGTCAAGCTGATTTTTATTCTTATTTTATTTTTTTAATGGAGTTACAACATTTTCATTTTCATGCATGGGAACAAGATAACACTTGCCGGTAGTGAACTATTAGTTTTGCTAGATAAATGTAATACCTTCAGAAGTTTTGTTACATTTAAACTATACTACATGGAAATCGTTATTTTAACCTACATAATTCTATTATTGCAATTTATTATATCATGTATTATTATTATTATTATTATCAACATTATCATTTGATTACATATTTTGTTTGAGGTGTTGATTTGAAAAATAAATATCTGCAAGTGTTTTAAAAATAATGGAAAATGAAATGATTCTTTTAAGAACTCTAGTAAGAAAGCATGAATTACTAGAAAAGGAGAGAGATAGATTTTTACGATGTCGATGGATGGTACTGATCCAAATAGAATTACAAAGATAAAACATGTAAGGTCCTTCCAAATATTTATGGCCTTTTTTAAGAAAAACAGACATCTTTGAACAAATTATACTTAATGAGTGTTTAAGCAAAGGTTATAAAAAATTTTTAAGGTATAATGCAAAATGGCATAATAGTTGTGTAGATGAATGAGAACACTGCGCAACGCTAAACAGTGACTGTAGCTTACTGAAGTAGTCCTCAGCAAATGGAGATTAGCTGAAACTGTTCAATTTCTTTCTCGTGGTCGGCGTTACGGTCGCTACCTTTCAGAAAAACCATACATATTTTCGGTTTTTTTTAAACAAGATCAGATGACCTCATATCAATTCCGTATATAAATCGAAGGGAAATCCTTTTGTATGAACTTTGATTATTAATAAACTTGAAGTTTTCAAAGGATTTCGTTTTCAAAGTGCTGTACTGTATGAATTTTATGATGTTTTATGTTTAGGAAATGACGTTATTAATAGTTTTTCTTCATTGAAATCTTTTGCTTGCATGATAATTTTCATAACCGCCAATTGCTTTATTATAAACCTAAAACCACAAAAATAATAGTTATTCTAAGCCCCGACCACTTCTCAATGTCTCTCTATTTCTTTCACTCCCGCTTTAAATTTTTTTAACCACGTCTTTCAATGAACGAATGGATTCATAAGGGATATGTAGTTTAATATTGGATAAAAAATTGAAATTAAAAATAATTATTCAATAAATTCTTCTCGGAAAGGTCATTGCAATAGTGACAAAGTCACAGTTCGAAATTTTCATTACATTTTCATATCAAATTTAGTCAGAAGAAAACAGACTTTTAATTATTGTTTAAGTTCATAGACTGTTAACAAGTATTACACTTACATTCAGTATAATTTTCTTTAGGAAATCCATTGGGAATTTACAACAAACAATACCTTATAACCACGGGAAATCGTGTCACAGCGCAGTAGAACACAAATTATATGCATTTTTAATACTCTATAATTACCAAAATGTAAATTGCTTAAGCTCAATTTGATTTAAAACAACTACTCCGTTGCATTATTGTAAAATTACAACAATTTAAAATTAATTTGTCAGTTTTTTTCCACGAAATATCCATTTGTATTATTTAAATTCCCAACGTCACAACTTCTTTTACATTAATTAATCACGTGTACATCGGTTCTCAAGGGCGCTCAATTCACAATAAAGATTTATGACATAAGCAATGAATAAAAGAAAATTAAAAGAAATGAAGAACATGTCAATATAATTAATCACTGATTTCTTATTTTTGGTTGTCGTCGATTCCATGATGGTACCTAGTCGTGCGCGACAAATTAAGACCGACTACATCCAAAAATAAGAAATCAGTGCTTTAATATTTTGACACACTATTTCTTATCTTTGATATAATCAAGTCTTAGAATACCGTAATTATTTGAGTACCAGCAACGGTATTCCTGACAGGATACAGTAGGATACGATCTCCAAACGACAGGATAAACGGTCTTCACAATGAACGCAAAACCTGATAGTATAGAAGACACAATTGCTAATTTAAATTCCATACACTTATGTACAAAACAAAATATGCAAATATATCTACTTGTACATCAATTGAATTTATTGATCATGACACTTACAGAGACATCTTTATATACCGGTGAGAAGCTTCAAATTTTGACCTTTACTCGGCACTCACCACCATTGAAAAAGTAAAAAAACATCTCTATAATGACAAGGTCTGCCATGATACGGGTCCTCGGTTTTAAGGTCGAATCTGTACTAAGTTCTACATGAAATAGTGCTATTGCGCACCACATATTTATTTTTTTAAAGTTGGAAAGACATTTTGCCTTTTATATAGCAGAATACCGAAATTCTCATATCAATAGTGATAAATAACTCCAAACGCAGAGCCTCTTGATCCAAACTTCAAACAGATTTGAAAACTTGTTCTTTATTTAATGACATGAGGTTGGTTTTTGAAGGAAATATGAGAATAACCCATCAAGTCGTAAAGTTTGTTGTCAAATGTATCATTAAGTCAAAGGCTGACTTTTCCATACTAATTGTTTTGCTATTTTTCACACTGAATTTTTGACGGATTTTTCCGTTACAATGTCCCAATCATGACAAGGAAGATGTAACAACAAAGTTGGAAATAAACATATGTTCGTTATGATTCAAGATTGATTGTTACTTAGAAAAACATTACTTTTCCGTGAGTTCTTTAAAAATGTGAGGCTCAAAAGCGTTGGTATAATTTCGTTCAGTTTACGTACCATCAAAGGAATTTGGAATTAGATTAAAGGAAAATCAAATAGGAATCTTGTGAATAAAAAACATTCATGTGGTTCAATTTTTTGGGTCTTTTTTTATCACTATCAACTTAAAAATTCCATAACCACTCTAAGTGTGATAGAAATATGAAGAAAGAAATTTCTTTTATGCAATGACCCCCGAATCATTAATTTTTAAAAATTTGACCGTATCTTCTTTCACTAGTTTGGTTTAGAGGAAAAAAATATTCAACTGTACACATTCATAAATGTAACTAGGATAAATTGTTAAATACATTTAATATATATATATTCAGCCAACAGAGCAAGAGGAAACATCTTTGAAAAACCAAATCATAACTGAAGAAGTACTTGATGGACCATCACCTTACCAAGAAGAGGAAACTGATGACTTTCTCGAGGATGCAGAAACGTTTTCGACCCTAGAAGAAGACGAGTGCGCTGACGTCTTTAGAATTCCAAGGATTTCTCAAGGCTTTCATGAAGCTTTAACAAATATAAGCGACATTGAAGACGTACGAAGAATTTATTAAAAGATATGAAGAATGCTTTTGGGTCAAAATCAGTCATAAATGAACAAAACAATTCTCAAAGTCTTCATGTCAATCGCTTTTTCTTTCCAAAACAATCAGTATTTTTTCGAAATAAAAATTCAGAAAAAAATACATTTGCAGTTGGAAATACTCATCAGTTTATTATTTGAATAATACTTAAAATAAATCAATTTGTATTTAGGTGGACAGTGTTATTGACGATATTTTGAAATCTATCCAAATGGATGGAGCACACGTAGAGGAATTTCACTGTGTTGATCAGGCGATACAGTTTGATAAGGTATGTCTGTATTATTTCATTTCAAATTAGAATTTTATTTTAGAAAAAAAAGGTCGATAATTGATTAAAAACAAATGACATTTTGGTTATGAAGTAAAGTATTTCATGTGTATTATATTGGTGTTTTAGTTTCTGTTTTTTCCTACCCGGAACAAAATAAATCTAATAGTGCGTCAATTATCATATATTTTATCTAAAGAGTACAAGTACGCCTCTAATCCTAAAAATCATATCTTGGTAATGTTCTTTTTGGTTCCTGGTAGAACAAAGGGCCACGGCAACAGTTTTTGATAGAAAAGACGTGTCTCTTAAATGTTAGATTAAACTGTTACAGTACCTATATGTTTTATGCACTATTACGAAAAATGTGTCATTGACCAAGTTCAGAGGCTATAGGAACACCAGGTCAATTGATCTCCCAGACGTCTTCTGTAGAAGACGAGTGATACGTGTGAAACCACAAACAACAGCATAATAAATAATTATATACGACAATTTGTGTCTCGTGGGTTTGATTAATCTTTCACATTAAAACCAATTAAGAGAGGAATCTAATCAGGCTTCTGACAAATTAATATGGTTTATAGTGCATTTAAATTAGCATACCTGATCAATCATACAACTTAAAGAAACTACACTTGTGTGTGTTTGGATTCCAAAGAGGTAGGAAAAATTTCTTTTAAAAGTGTGTTTCATAGTTTAATATTAAGAAAATATTGTATGCATACAGACTTCAATATCATGTTATTTAAAAAGAAAAATTAAAATGCATTTTATTGCAGTCCGAAGTTTGGGTTCTTAAAATTAGCAATTAATTCAAAATGCTCAGAAAAATGTTTTGAATTCAGGAAGAAAAGTTCAATGGAAATATTCGAATGTTTGGATTTAATGCAGAAATGCATTGTCATTTGTTTGATATATTGTATCCACTTTATTAAGTATTCTAAATTATGGGTGTGAAATTCTTGGCTGCCACAAAGTCCCTGACAAGGATTGTTTTCATTATAGGTTTAGTACATTAGTCAAAACCTGCTAGGAGTGAAAAGATCTACTTGTGGTAACATTGTTTGTGGTGAATTAGTTCGTTATCCACTGATCATGACAAGGAAAATAAAAATTCAAAAAATTTAATCTTTTTGTAAATTACTTCGTACAGCACAAAAAAACTGTGTATGAAATCTTCTTATTAATAATAAGTGCATTATACTGAAAATAAAAAATATTCTAAACTTCATTGGGCAAAGGGTGTTAAAGATAATTTGCTTCGAACTGGACTTGGGGAGCACTCAATCACACAACATACTAAAAAAAATCACGACCATTTAGCTTAATGCTACATTAAAACTCATTTAGTTCAAACACAGAAATTACAAATTGACTTTGATCCCTGGCAACAAATGTTTACTTATAATTAACAAATGTATACAGTATCTTAACAAATTCATCTACATATATCTATAACATATTATTAATACTGTAATATGATATGTTAATGTTATAATAATCACCGCATCGACGATGAATATCATCTTTTACTTTAATGTCCTGTACATGATTCTTTAAAAAGAAAATATTTAAAACCATATTAGTTCAGATCTCCACACAAGCACAAGCTTACTCAGCTCTCATGATGTTGGTGTTTTAGTTGTGATAGGAAAATTCATTTTCCATGCAATGACACTGAAAAATAAAAAACAATGAATATTCCGACTTAACTCATTGTGCGTTGAAGGGGCATGGATACAGTTTCAGCTAAAAAAAATCAAATTAATTTTTCTACTTTTACAAATATTTAACTAAGGTCTTCCTAATGATAATCAAAAATTTGAACGTCAGTTGTCGTCAGTTGTCGTCAGTTGTCGAGATACAAGACAAACTCCAAATATGGGTTATACATTTATATATATATATATTTTTTATTTAAAGCAGATAATTTCAATAAAGAAGTTAATTCGAAATACACTGTACGATTCAATACTTTTCAGTGATAGGCTGAATTTCATTTTGTTAAGAATATTATATTTTTATATGTAAACAAAAACAAGGCACGAGCCTTGTTTTCATTATGAAGAACTCTTAGTTCTGGATCTCGTTTGTTTATCCACAAATGGTGTTCAAATTTTTGCTGATCATTAAAAGATACCTTAATTAGGATTTGTAAACATTTAATTTAGTTGGAAAAAAAATAGCTGAAACTGTGTCTAATCTCTTTAAGTCATGTTATTGAGATGGGTAAATCTAGTCCAAGAAAGATAACTCATATGACCTAAGCTGCTGATTTGGTTAATGTCGCCAGTTTCCACAACCCCGGTCATCAAAGTCTGCGCAATCATGAATAATTTGATTTATATGTATATAATGTAAATTTATTATTTTTGATTTTGAAAATGGATAACATTTGATTTTTATAGTGATGAATAGTTCTTTTCATTCTTTTTCCTTACGTTGCAGGAGAAAAGCAATCTTTCAAGTTGTTGCAATGCTAATGAGAAAAATCCCTCAACATCGAGTTTTCAATTAAGAAATTCTGCCAAACAGTTAGAAGAGCGTCTATTAAGGAAAGAGAGAATTCGGAAGGAGAAGCATAATATAAGTAATGGTTTCTCTCTCTCTCTTTTTATGTGTTCTCTTTGTAAAAATTATACTTTTTTCTCATTAACCATCCTCGCAATACCAGGGGTCTTGAGTCAACATAACCGTTGAACCCCTAGCATATTTCATGAGATGTTTAAGGGCTTGCTTTGCGCATAGAGAAGCACCAATCAAAGTAAATCTACCTTAAACAGTAAGATAACGTAATCAAAAAGGATTCAGTTGACACCTCAAATGTTGTTCATCATAGTACGGCTAATGGGATTATTGAGAGATAGGAAAAACGACCAAGATTTGTAATTTTTCCAAAAAGACGTCACTTTAGTCGGCCTACGATATTGAATGAAAAATGCCAAGGGTTCAACGGCAAAGTTTTGACTCAGGACCCCTAGCATTGGGACGTTGCTTATTTAGATGGAAGTTTAAGGTTTCAGTTTTCAAGTGTTAACAGTGTTATTTTAAGAAAAAGGTAATGTTTAATAAATAAATTTTGTTTCTTGTTTTCTTAGTCGAACGTAGAAGAAGATTCCATATCAATGATAGAATAAAGGAACTGGCATCACTCTTGCCCAAACCAGCACATGGGTAAATATTTTTCATCGCATGGCAAATTGTAACATGTGATAACATTGCATCTATAGTAGATTAGCTGTAGCAAAAAATAAGAAAAACGTGAATTAAATATTTAATAAAATTTTGTTTACCACCCTGCTAGAATAAGATACAGTTATAGTACCAAGAAATTTGTTTAAAATTCCAATTATTTTTCACATAACCTTTAAATAATGTACTGGTCATAGACTTCAATGTAATATTCAATGTGCAATTAATTCAAAAAATTGGGCAATGTGCATTTCTATTCGATAACATCTTTCAAATGCTCCCATGCTTAAAAATATCGGATCATTCATTTATACATATAAGGTACAAAATATGGCTGATATACATTATATACCTTAAAAAAACATACAATCAAAAATCGAATTAACTCAGTAGACATTGCTTTCATATTTTGATAAAGAAATTGAACCCTTTTGTTTCTTTGCAATACAGTTTCTGTCTTTTTAGACTATTTTAAAAATCACTACAAGATTATTTTAGGCTATTTTTCATGAAAATATACTACATGTTTACTTTTTTAGCATTATGACATTGAATAAAGGATCGACTCTTAAAGCATCTGTGGAATATATAAAGAAAATAAAGAAAGAAAAAGATATCCTTGAAGCACATAACAGGAACTTGGAATCTAAATATAAGAAAGTGGTAGCGAAATTGTTAACAAGAGTATGTGTAAGTATGCATCGTTCTTAACAAATAATAGGATTGACATCTTCGTATTACAATGTACTTTTGATTTAGACATGGGCAAAAAGATGGCAATATTGTTTTGCATTTCGACTTCTCGTTTTCTTCTATTAATTACACTTATATATGTGGCATGTTTCACATGTTTTTATCTTAGCAATTAGAAGTCAACATGAAATTGAACGAAATAAAAGAGGAAGTTGATTGCATGAAAACAAAGAACAAGCTACATAAAGGAGTGAAATGTGCTTTTGAATCCATGGTGGAAGAAATGAGAAAAAACAACACTCCAGCTAACTCAGATTACCAACCATCTACTGCTTCTCAGAATTCGAAGCCAATTGTAAACTCACAACAAATAGGTTGCACTTCAGCCAAATGTACTTCAAAGACATCTGTATTTCAAAACATTCGATACAAAAAAAGATTACGTGGTAAAGCAGAAAAAGGAAAAATTATTTTAATCTCGGATAATAGTGATCTATCAAGTCTGGAAAAGAGTGTCAAAACCAGGAGCCCTTTAGAGAAAAATGACATTCCACAGTGTCCTTCAAAAGGCACTGAAAATAAGAAACTACGTATTAAGACTTGCAAACACGCTAAAAAGTCAACCAGTGAAGTTACAGACATTGACTTTCTTGATCTAACCGATGATGATTTTCCTGGGAAGAAATACCACAGTTCAAATGCTTTATTTACAAAAGACAAAGTCTTAAATGTAACTGAGGAAGACGCTTGTACATCTACTTCTGGTTCCGTTCCCTCGAATCAAAAACAAAAGAAAAGTTCAGCAGGTCAAATATATGTGACCACCGATATCCTTGAAACTTTGTTACGAAGGTAAAATTGGGTAATAATTTCTTCCGAGATAAATTCTTAATAAACTTCCACTGAAATAATTAATTGTTCTATAAAATAGTTTCCAGTGCCTGTGAATCATTTTGTGCAGAGTTTCAAATCCAAGGAAGAATTGTAGAACAAAATTAACATTAATAAATTTTCAGTCAAATGGTATCATATTGCTTACGTTTTATAATCATGGCAGGGAACAAATGGTGGGTGTGTCATTATTTCGTTCTATAGGGGATGGTTACTCCTCAATGGCATCAGATCAATATGATATATTATGAGTTCTTTGTTTTCTCTGCTCTCAATTTGTGATTTCCCAAAGGACTTTCGAGCTTGATTATCGTTTGATATCTAAGTATTTCGTTACAAAATTATGATATTGAGCAATACACTAAAATTCTGTTCAATGATGGCAGTAAAGTATCTACTTTGTAGATAATAAAAAATTATTTACTATTTATAATGCATATAACCAGTATTCTAGTAATGCTAACAATGCAGAATAAACGCAATCTTGTCTGCTTTATTATATGTGTATTTGCTGACAATGTCATTGTATTGATCATAAACCATACGAAACGATGACTTCAAACGAGACTACTGATAGTCTTTTTTCATTAACTTGCCTGCCATTAAACTAGGTCGTTTTAGAACCGTTCATAGATCATGCTCTTGTGTATGAAATCAACTGAGAGATATAAACCCCGTAAGCAGGTTATGAATATATAATTTGCTGCATAGGGTTGCACAACAGCATAGAATTCTGCTATATACACTTACCAAAAATACGCAACTGAGTAGATTTTATCAATTGAAAACAAACTTCTGAGAAGTTTCTTTTTCAGATCTTGTGATACAATTCTTAAAAGTCATACGATACAATGACCTGAGCATTTTTGGTTGTATACGGAAATAAGTTCATCTGAGCAACATTAATGAGCCTGAAATAACATTTTGGATTTTTTAAACACCTTGGAGGCAGCAGAGTCGACCAAAGTTACTCGACTGCGAAGATGAACTTCAACTAGCGCGGCTTATCTCCCTTTGCTTATGACGTCAGTAAGACCCACTCGCTACATTCAGTACTAATATTTTTATATAGCCGATCATTTCTTCTGCAGCGTAATTTTAGGAAATATCATTGTTTTGACTAAAATTTTGCATAATTATATTATTTTCAAACAAGATAGTGTTTGTCTTGAAACATCCTGTTGCATGTTTGCAAGATTTTAGCATGTTTTATCCGTGTAATTTATTGTCATCCTTCGACACTTCAATCTATTATGAGAGAGAGAGAGAAAAACACGATGTCCAAAGAGAGCAGAACTTCTGTACTCGAGTAATATATAAATATAGTTGTTAATTTTCCAATTATAATTTTTTTAAGCGCGATCAGAATTTTAGCACTATCGATTTAATATACCTGATCGGTAGCACGTGCATATATAATTAAAGCTGCATTCGATTGACAGCGGTGTGTTAAAGTGAAAATAAACCTGATAAACATGATAAATAAATGATTTCATTTATTTATGGAAAATGAAATGAATCTATCGCTTTCTCCTTTTTCTCCTCTCTCAATTATTCCTTACTCTTTCTTTACACGAACATTGTGCCTTTTTTTATCGTAATTATTTTTAAAAGTCAGATATTAAACGCAATTCTATTTATGTAATCGTACGTTTCTGTGTGTATTTACATATCGAATTTTCTTATTTTGTATCAGTTTATTTAAACAAAAATAATATATTCCGCTTTTAAAAAGATTGTTTAAACTGTAAAAATATTAATTTTTTAAATTGTTTAGGTTCCCTCTACTCTCGCAAACAATTGACATTTGGAGCATGATTTTTTTTTTAGCTGATCATCTTATGCATGCACTGTATGAGTATTTTCAAACTGCGGTTACTCGATCAAAGTGTTAAAGAAGTATCAGCACCGTAACATTTACTGTACATGTATATTAACGTGCATATGAGTAATGCTGGTAAGTTTTGGGCCATGTTTTAAAATCACATTTCTTGTTACAGGAAAATTACGATGATGTCGTCATAAACCTCTTATTTCTGTATATCGTTTTCATTTGATCCCGTGTTTCAGATTGCAGATTCGTGCATTCAAATACGCCGACTTTTTATAGATCCACGTTTATCATGAACTTCAATATTCCCGTGTTTATTTAAGGAAAAGTGAGAGGGGGTTTCATCATGTTTCATATACGTATATGAAAACAGCAAGAAGATTGTTGTTTCTAAGGTATTAATTTAAAATAAGTAATCTTGGTTGGAGGTGAAAAATCTTGATTTCAACGGGGTTTTCATCAGGACTAATGAGCCTGAAATAACATTTTTGATTTTTTAAACACCTTGGAGGTAGCAGAGTCGACCAAAGTTACTCGACTGCGAAGATGAACTTCAACTAGCGCGGCTTATCTCCCTTTGCTTATGACGTCAGTAAGACCCACTCGCTACATTAAGTAATAATATTTTTACATAGCCGATCATGTCTACTGCAGCGTAATTTTAAGAAATATCATTGTTTTGACTAAAATTTTGCATAATTATGTTATTTTCAAACAAGATAGTGTTTGTCTTGAAACATCCTGTTGCATGTTTGCAAGATTTTAGCATGTTTTATCCGTGTAATTTATTGTCATCCTTCGACACTTCAATCTATTATGAGAGAGAGAGAGAAAAACACGATGTCCAAAGAGAGCAGAACTTCTGTACTCGAGTAATATATAAATATAGTTGTTAATTTTCCAATTATAAATTTTTTAAGCGCGATCAGAATATAAGCACTATCGATTTAATATACAAGATCGGTAGCACGTGCATATATAATTAAAGCTGCATTCGATTGACAGCGGTGTGTTAAAGTGAAAATAAACCTGATAAACATGATAAATAAATGATTTCATTTATTTATGGAAAATGAAATGAATCTATCGCTTTCTCCTTTTTCTCCTCTCTCAATTATTCCTTACTCTTTCTTTACACGAACATTGTGCCTTTTTTTATCGTAATTATTTTTAAAAGTCAGATATTAAACGCAATTCTATTTATGTAATCGTACGTTTCTGTGTGTATTTACATATCGAATTTTCTTATTTTGTATCAGTTTATTTAAACAAAAATAATATATTCCGCTTTTAAAAAGATTGTTTAAACTGTAAAAATATTAATTTTTTAAATTGTTTAGGTTCCCTCTACTCTCGCAAACAATTGACATTTGGAGCATGATTTTTTTTTTAGCTGATCATCTTATGCATGCACTGTATGAGTATTTTCAAACTGCGGTTACTCGATCAAAGTGTTAAAGAAGTATCAGCACCGTAACATTTACTGTACATGTATATTAACGTGCATATGAGTAATGCTGGTAAGTTTTGGGCCATGTTTTAAAATCACATTTCTTGTTACAGGAAAATTACGATGATGTCGTCATAAACCTCTTATTTCTGTATATCGTTTTCATTTGATCCCGTGTTTCAGATTGCAGATTCGTGCATTCAAATACGCCGACTTTTTATAGATCCACGTTTATCATGAACTTCAATATTCCCGTGTTTATTTAAGGAAAAGTGAGAGGGGGTTTCATCATGTTTCATATACGTATATGAAAACAGCAAGAAGATTGTTGTTTCTAAGGTATTAATTTAAAATAAGTAATCTTGGTTGGAGGTGAAAAATCTTGATTTCAACGGGGTTTTCATCAGGATCATCTTACTATGAAAAGCTTTCGTTTTCAGTTGCTGTGCCCAATTAACGATAAGTTCAAATAGAGTAAACTGTTCTTTAAAATCAGATAGCTTATCTAAAAACATAATCACATTTATATCCACAAAAAGACTAAATTTAAGTCAATAAATTACAGTAAAATTACACTAGATCTAATGCGTTGTTTACATCAATGGGCCTTTGTGACGACATACAAACGCAAAATCAAGAACGATAAGCGGGTAACAAATTTATCAAGTACACAAGTTTAGGCCTTCATTTTTCTGTTAAGCCAAAGCAAAATTTTTTTTACCAAACGTAATTTTTCATTCTTTTATACCAGTCTTTATGTTTAAAAAGTAAAATATTAGTGTTATGAACTGTTTCGTATGACCTTTAATAAAGATTTTATATCCATCAAGAAAACTAACAAGTTTAATTCGGTCGAAGTCGGGCAAGAGTTTGAAAATCAAGTCCAGGGCTTAATCACTCTACATACAAATATAGTATAAAGAAAATTCATCACGACCTAAATTAATATAAATCTGTTCAATATAGGAAGTTTATATATTGTATTTCATCTCTTTAAAAAATTCAGCTCCAGTCTTGTGTCAAAATCGGAAGGAGAGATGCAGGTATTATTTTGCGTCAGCCCTGATTTGTCGTAAACCTCAAGTGAAATACTGTTACGATACATGCAAGAGAACTTGATAATTAACAAATTTACGTCAATACTTTTATCATAACAATGATCACTTGATTTCATGATTTTACTTTTTTTGTATCTATATATCGAGTTAAAGGCCACAGCAAGTGTTTTCTTCTAATCGAATAGAGTATTATCAATCAGTTAACCTAATTTCTTTCGAACTAATTAATTGTTTGTTAATGATTAAAAAATATACAATAAGAAAATATTGATTTTCCTTTGATTTACATAAATTGAATATACGAGTACCATTGTTCATTCCGATTTTACATAATCTATCTTAGTGTACTAGTGTATGGATCCCTCTCCATTTAAATTCTTGAATTTTATGCTTTATTTTTACCCTTGTTATGCTGTCCCAACCTAATATATTTAGGATTTTTTTCTATGCATTCAAATCTAATATCTTTATTATTAGCTTGTTCACTTTTAATGAGAAAATTGTTTTCCATTATAAGGGATTTTGATTCAATATTATAGACCAAAGTTGTCCTCTCAATATTTGATAATATGGTTTAGGTATAACAGCTTTTGTTTAACTATATTCAAATATCATGCACCTTTTTCCTAGCAATTTGTAAAATAAAATGCTATTGTATTTAAAACAGTCAAATTATTCCAGAAGTCTTTTATTTTTCTTAATAAGCCGATTTTGATAAATGATGCAACATAGAGTTGTTTCCCTTCTAATTCTATTACTTTATTTAAATTTAAATCAAACAAGAGCATACTTGGAAAAAATTTTGTCTCGGATGTTTATCTTTACTTGTTAAACCAATGTTTTCCAATAGCATTTCGAGTTTCTGGTTTTTAATGCATTATTTTATAAAGTATTCTTAATTTGTTTACTTTTAATAAAATTTAAGATATTTGTCATGTTCATTCCACATTCCTTCCTACATAAACAACATACATTTCTGTCTATATTTTTTTTATTATATTATTATTTTATATTTTAATTATTCTAAATAAAAGACCAGAAAATACGTTTCATTTATTTGTTTTTATTATACAGTATTTTTTTTTTTTTACATATTTATCAGAAATTCCTCTCATTTCATTTTCATAGCCAATAATTGGATTCATTAAATTCTTTATGATCAAAGTTTTCCCTTTGCTGGTAAGGTGTCTTGTTTTCCAAACATGCAAATTGTTCATAATTTCTTCTACTTAATTTCATCCATATTGCTTCAGTATTAATAGCATACACATGATATACCCCCAAAGTTTTTATATTAGTTTTTATCCATTTATGTTATAATTTTGGTGTTTTACCCTTTGATTTTCCAATAAGCAGACTTTTTGTTTTTGAGCATTGATTTTTGTGCTTAAAGCTTTTTCATATTATTTCTCATACATCAAAGGAGTGTATAGTATATTCCTTTTCTTTATTGATTAGCTGTGTGTCGTCAGCAAACATATTAATTTTACATTCATTCTATGTGTTGAATTTCAGTGGGAATTACGAGGCCCTTTATCTAAGGATTCTATCTAATTGTAGGCTCTATTTGAAGAATAAAAGCAATGGAGCAATAGGACAACATTGTCTTGTTGATTTTGAGATTGAAAAGTATTTTTATACAAATACATTTGTTTAAATACACGTCTTTGACTTGATAACAATCATTGTTACGCAATCGCAATATTTGTTTTACAAAAAGTTAAATCCCTTTAATGCTGCTTTTATCCAGCCCCTTCATATTCTATCAGAAGCAGTTTGTTGATCTGAAAATGTAATTGCACCTTCTAACCTTCTAAATCTTCCATATCTGCATAATCAATGATATCTTATATCAGTCTACATGTACATGTATTAGCATCTTTGATATCTCTACCCTTAACAAGTCCTTTTTGGCCTGGATGAATTAATTTCCACCCTTAACAAATTCTTTAAGGTCTGGATAAATTAATTTTAGCAGTGCTGCTTTTCTTTTTAGGAATTTTGTATATCTTCTCTTTCATTCCCTTTAAGAGACATTGTGACGCACAATCAAATCTTAGCTATATACTCATAATTGTCATAAGTCTTTCTGTATTCTACAGATGTCTTCAAAAGAAAGATATTATTTTGACCAATATATATTTGATTAAAAACGATCCTCAATGATTAATTCGATGTCAGCTTTATAAGTATAGTTTTCTGTTTTTATTCTGTTCCACAATTTTAATTTCTCCGTTTTTCTTTTCTAATAAAACAACAATATTTTGAGTTTCTCTTTCTGTAAACCATCTACATTTTGATCGTATTATTGCCGCTTCTATTTTTTCTATATATATTTTTCTTACTTTTTTTCTCAAGATCGTTTTGATACTTTTTCCCAGTTGTGGGATTGTGTTTTAATCGCTTGTAATTCTTTTTCAAATTTTTCAAGTTTTTGTTTATTGACTTTATTTTTATTTTTTTGCATCTCAATACATAACGTTTTTATTTTATATTTAGTTAAGTCTCACCAGTATGAAATATCCTGACAATTAATATTAATATGTTAACTGTTCTTGTAATTTTCCCAGAATTCCATTTTTTTTCCCGGAAGTCTTCGTTTGTTAATTTTTTTTTTCGTTGTCCATATCCCTGGTCCTCTTTGGATAATATGCAATTGTAGTTTCGGTGTTATCCAATCATGATCGCTGATGATCAATGTAAAGTGAATATTAGCACAATTATTTATTTTGTGCAATATATTTTCACTTGTAAGGAAAAAAATCTATCCTTGATGTAGAATGGCCCCTTTGAAATGTATAACATTCTTTTTCAGGATTTCTTTCTCGCCAAATATATTGCAATTCATATCGCTTAATTAATTCATTAAGTTCTGATACAGAATTATCCTTTCGTAAGGGCACAGGTTGCCTATCAAGCTGTTTGTTTTATGATTAATGATTAGCTGTTTCATAAAATTTACTTGAATTAAAATACTATTTTCCATCCATGAAAAATTACCTAGTAACTTGTTAGCATGAATAGAGGCGATTTGTAGAGTAATTTTCAGTGATAATGCTAAAAATATATCGTAAAAAAAGAAAAAAAAATATAATGAACAATATATACACGTAGTAATTAAATACGTTTCCGATCTATTAAATTTTACTTTGTCGACCTATCGACCCTTTATAATACTGTACGTTTTCTGTTTATCACATCTTTAAAAATTGCTGCGTTTATAAGGTTTTGTATTTATCAGGTTTTCGAGAAACTTTTTTTTTATCTTAAGATTAAGATATTACTTAAAAAGTATTATAAATGATATATAATAAATGATACCCAAAATAACAGCATAAAATCTATGATGTTTTTATTGATTTAATTGATTTAAGCATAAGATACTGTAAATGTATTATATTTTGCGTGTACGATATTTTGCGGAAATTGAATTTTCGACAAGTTGGCGTAGATTTGATTTAGCGCTTTTTGAATGTGCGTTACATAAACCTTTGTACACAAAGCATTTAGCGATGTACTTGATTTAGCGGAGGCTGTTTTCCGCAATGATAGAAGCGGGGTTTGTAGCATGTGGATTGACGGATCAACAGCATGCTAATATTTCATTGCGATGATCGATCACATCATGAAATCGAAAAATTAGACAGTGATTCCTTAATGCAAAGCAATAAGTACATCTTAAATGACTGTTTTAAATTAACCATCAAAAGGAATAATCCTTTTTAACATTCAGATAATTAAATACAAACTACGATTGTTTTTTTTTCTTGTAAATTCATAGAATTTTTTTTCTTCGATTCTTGTTTGAAAATATTTAATATGAAAGAAATGCAATTTAAAAAATTCCATTATAATATTTTTTTTTATTTTTGTGTTATTTTATCATTATTATTTATTGGTTTGCTTAAGTCAATTCTAAACATCTTTAGCCAAAAAGGTATTTTTGTATAAGCATTCTTACTAAAAATAGAATGTTTTGAAGTGATTCTATTTATTGTCTGGTTGTTGCACTCCAGGTATCTGATATGTATTTTATTAAACATTATTTCAAAAACATACAAACTCCTTCAAAGTTAAAACATAAGTTTGGCTATCAAATATTAAAAATTATTTACGGCCACTTTTTCATATTTACAAGAAATACTTCATTTTGTGTTGAAATCTATTCTGTGAATTGACTGTAATATTTCTTTATTATTGCTAGACATAATTATTTGAAATACAAATAGGTTCAAACCGTGCATTTCAATTTGCAGTGAAATTAAGAATTAGAACCATAGAACATTAAAAAGAATAACTGGTTACGAAATAGTGCAATATTAATTTTACATAAGAGTCAAGTCTTCCTGGTTTAAACACGTAAAAGGTACTTAAATTATTCCCTGTTCATTTAAAAAATATATAAATACCTATAACATACTCCACTCTTTGACGTTTTCTTTATAATTATTCTTATTTGATCAACAAAACAATTATATATTTTTGTTGCACTCCTAACCATGAGCGAGTCTGCCAAATGGAATGTTGAAACATAAATTGTGTCAGGATGTGTTCTATTGTTTTCGTAAAGTTGAGACAGATTTATCTGAAATTTAAAACTGGGTTGTTTTTTTTTTTTT
>PRKT01000014.1:2036368-2059594 GCA_003671525.1 Saccostrea glomerata
GGGGCTATGATAGAGAAACTCTTAAAATTTTTATCATACGTATCTTACATTAACTTCAGTGTACAATGTTCAGTGCCAAATTTAGAGAAACCCGTCCAGGTATTTTGACGGGACCGTCTCAAAATACAGGTACATGTATTTTTACTATAGGATTATATAGAAAAAAGCAAATTTTTCGCACTTTAAAGCAAATTATACTAATACTAGAGAAGACTTTAAGCTCAATTTTTTATATCTTTTAATATGATTTTGAATATAATGATGAGTAATGCTATATTGTACATTATATGTAAGAAACACAAAATTCTACCGTTTTGTTTCCGGAGGGGATATCTCAAAATGTCAAAATAAAACAAAGGATTTTCGCACGAAATCCATAAAAATGATTGAAAGAATCTCCAATTCCTATATTTGACATTTCAAAAGGCTATTAAATATCTTACACTTTTTCTTTAATAAAAAAAATATGAATAAATAATTTTATACTAACTTCTTTCATAGCTTCAGTTAATCATAGCGTCAATTTACCAATCAATTGAAAATGGTATGAATAATTAGTTATAAAAATAGAAAAATTTAAAACACTTTTTCAACCTGTAATTTCTTTATTTTGTTGAATTTATTAATAATGTGAAAAAGTTGCTTTTAAAAAGTAAACGCCCTTCTTTTTATTACATTGCATGATGCAGGAAATATTGCGCGATGGAAACCCCAGTGGGCCCCTTAAGTCTTATTTTTCTTCAGAAAAAAGATACAGAAATAAAAATAGGGAGAACTTTGGATTGATACAATTGTAAAAGAGCATACGAGAATAATCTGAATAATTTAACTTTCCATAATTAGATACTTTTTTTCATCACCTCTGTAGCCCTGAAGGTCGTCAAAGCTAAGACGTATTGATTTGGATGAAGCTGCATATTTTCATAGGTCATTCAATAGCTTTGTGATTTGCAAAGCTTGCATGATAATTTGCATGGTATACGAGATAAATTATTGACCAACAAGGTAGATCTCTGAACCCAAGAAAGTATATGACTTCCCCTTTTCACAGTAATCCATAGATCAGATCAATTTCTCTAGCTACAGACATATAATGGCACCCCCCCCACCCCTCCCCCCCCCGATATAAGAGTAATGATCATGAACAAAAGCTTTGGTTGGAACATGAACATTTCTTCAATAATGGTTTTCCAGGTAAAGCACATAAGGTCATCTTAACATGAAGCTAAATTGCTTGATTCCAAACTTAAAGGAACTAAATTAGTACCTTCTTTTGCCACTGTATGGTTGATTACAACATCAAACTGTTGTTCAGATTCAGATTCGTCGCCTGCGGCCTCTGTACTTGTTGAAAGTCCAGAGTGTCCTGGTGTAGCTTCATCTTGTGGCTGTGCCGATTCAGGCTAGTGTCTTGCCTCTCAGTAATAATGGATTGATGGTCTCTTAATCCGGACAGGATTAGCTCCGATACCGATTAGGCTACTTCCTCGATGCTTATTCCCTGTTTTGTAACTGGGGAAACTTTTGGCTTTTTTCCCGGTAATCTGGTTTTTCATGCAAATTTTCTTTTCTCTCTTGACGACTGATGCTCCGCCTTGTGTGACGTCTGGCGAGGTTGCATTTTTTCTTTAAATAGTATATTTTTTCACCGTATTTTTGTAAATTTCTGAAAATCGCCCTTATGCACAGCTCATATATAAAACCGTTGTATAGTATACCGTGACGTTATGAAAGTCTAAATTATGGCGACACAATACCCAGGTACAGAAATAATTTTTCCCGCAGTTTTATCGGGTGCAAGTGAACTAATGTTGTCATTGCTATAATAATCGGATTTATTTTTTAGTGAAATAAATTGCATTATATGAATGATTAAAGGTGAAACTCTTGCTTTAAGTACTGTTAAGATAATTATTAAAATGAATTTACAATAAAAAGGCCCTGTCACACCAAGCCGCGTCCCACGGAGTTGCATCTTCGCTAGCCAAGGGTTTCCGATCCGAAATCTCCTCTACAACCCTTGGCAGATTTAGCCCTATCAAACGGGAACTTTAATTGCGCCGCCTATCGCCGTAATTGAGTTAAGTCCCTTGAAGCTCTTTATTGTTTGTCCAATGAAAATAGCTGTAACATACGTAAATCAATATGACGTTTGAAACAATATGGCGACCTCCATGCAATTTGATGTGGAATATGACCCAACAACCTCATACAGCTGTGGGCAGTGGGCACACCTCAAAAGTGGTAGAAAATATCGTTCTTCGTGGATTTTTTGTCAAGAGTTCGACCACACTTTCTACATGTTGCCGTATCAATTATTATCAATGAGCCGTGACATTTGATTGGCTTAAATTGATGCACCTAAAATGCGGAACACGGACTTACGTGGTCCATTCAATAATTCTTGAAAACACATATAATGAAAAGAAAAAAAAATTCAATTTAATTATTTCCTTGTTTTTTTAGCTCTACTGGTCAGAGACCAGAAGAGCTTATGCGATAGTAATGCGTCCGTCGTCCGTCTGTCTGTCTGTCTGTCCGTCTGTAAACAATTTTTCAAAATGCTACTCCTCCTACAGTTTTGGTCTGATTTCAATATAACTTGGCACACAAGTAGACTACACTAAGATACATAATTCTGTATATCGGTTTTTGATTTCAATGAACGGTGTTGCCGTTGTTACTAAAAATAGAAAAATTTGTAAAAATCATTCGAAATGCTACTCCTTCTACAGTTTTGGTCTGATTTTAATATAAGTTGGCACACGAATAGACTACACTAAGATACATAATTCTGTGTATCGGTTTTTGATTTCAATGAACGGTGTGGCCGTTGTTACTAAAAATAGAATTTTTGTGAAAATCATTTAAATGCTACTCCTCCTACAGTTTTAATCTGATTTCAATATAACTTGGCACACAAGTAGACTACACCAAGATACATAATTCTTTATATCGGTTTTTGATTTCGATGAACGAAGTTGTCGTTGTTACTAAAAATAGAAAAATTTGTGAAAATCATTCAAAATGCTACTCCTCCTACAGTTTTAATCTGATTTCAATATAACTTTGCACACAAGTAGACAACACAAAGATACATAATTCTATATAGCGATTTTGGATTTCGATGAACGGTGCTGCCATTGTTACTAAATATAGAATTTAAAAAAATACTTTCAAAATGCTACTCCTCCTACAGTTTTGGTCTGATTTTATTATAATTTGGCACACAAGTAGACTACATTAAGGTACATAATTCTGTGTATCGCTTTTTGATTTCAAAGAACGGTGTTGTCGTTGTTACTTAAAAAAGAAATTTCTTTAAAATACATTTAAAATGCTACTCCTCCTACAGTTTTGGTCTGATTTCAATATAACTTGGCACACAAGTACACTACACTAAGATACATAATTCTGTGTATCGGTTTTTTCTCATTATTCTATTTATTGCTTTTGTAAAGTTTTATATCCCAACTGCTACTTTTCTCTTTCTTTATTATAAGTACAAACCAGTAGAGCTTCAGTCTCGACAGAGACTTCTGGTTTAGTATATACCATGTCCTAACTTTCATCCCTTGTAAATACTCTTCTTTTGCATAAAACACGAACAGACTTTAATTCAGCCGAAAATCGTCGATTAGTAAAATCCTTGCGTATACTGGGACTTCGCAGCCAATCAAATTTGTTTGCGCGAGTTCTAAAATTTTCAACCAAATCTGCCAAGGGTTGTAGAGTAGATTTCGGATCGGAAACCCTTGGCTAGCGAAGATGACGGAGTTGTTACGGCGATGTTAAATTTTGAAAATTGCAGGGAAATTACTCATATTTCTGTCAAATTTTCACAATGTGAAGATGTCACAGAGTCCCTAGGTCGACCGGCGCATTTCCTCGGCGTTCTTGCAGCGTGCTTCTGCGTTCCCACGGAAACTCTTGACTATTGGTTGTGCTTTCGCGGAGTTTTCAACAGGTCGAGACCACTACCTTATATTGAAGGCAATTTTGAACACGTCACGATGTCTTCTTCAAGCCCGTTCTCCAATCAAGTGAAAGAGTCCCAAAGCATGACAGTCTACTACGTGTTTACGATCCAATGGCGACACATGGTTTTCGTCGGTTTACTGCACAATATTTAACTTATCACTGGAAACTTTGTAGAGCTTCTTTATCACTTTATTAGAGCGAAATTGAAAGATTATATTCTCAAGACATTGCTCCATGCTCACATTTAATATTGGATTAATAGTTGCTTCGAATACCCTACAAAGGCTTTGACGCTTGTATACACATAAAACACTTTCTGATAATATTGAGGGGATAAATAATAATTGCACACCTTCTCCTACTGTCTAAAACCAAGAACCTATATACTACCAGCTAAAACTATGAACACGTATATCACGTGAAAAAAAACTCAATGTTTTATCGACACGATAGCACCCACGTCTCTTTGAATAATGGTTGACTAGGACGATTTATTACAAATTGCAATACTTTATAAAGCATATTTTGTAAATGTAGGCATAGGAATGAAAGATTATACATCATTTTAAATATTTTTTTTACAAATCTCAAAAAAAGAATAGAAAATAAGTTTCCAAGGAACAATTCAAGTTGACCTTCATTTTCAACACGGATGGGTACTTGTAGTGGCCCACAATGCATTGCGGCTCAATCAGCAGTAGGTAAAATAAACAGATCGCTAATTTACATGCAAATTTATGTTGACGTCAGAAAATCTAGTGGTCTCGACCTGACAAATAAAACTCAAAATCTATCTTGCAACACAGTTTTAAGTGCATTTAAAGCTTCGGGAAGCCTTAACACTATTGCGTGGCTGAAATTTATACTGAAAGGAAAAAAACACACATGACAACATAATATGCGAAAAATGTTTGAATATGTTGCCAAAAATTGTGAAAATTATGTCTTTTGGTTTCTTAACACTTAAATCGATGCTTAAAACTACTCAACCTTTTCAAAAATGTTTGACGTCTCGTGGAGAAAGTGGTAATTATGAAAAACCCGTGCTCATTGCATGATGATGACAGTTTTATTATCAATTGATGCACTTGATGTATAGACATTGTCTTTGTATAATTAAAACAGTATAAATTTCTTGCAATCATGGCTTGGCTGACGGTCTACTAATTGATTGCATAAATGAATAAAAAAAAAAGCAACGACATGCTGCAATGCCGTTTATTTTTAACTTTTCTACCATAAAACATTTTTTAGTTGTCAGAGAGTGATTTAAAGCGTATCCAACCAATCATGACGACATTGGTGCGTAACAACGTCACATCAAGGTAGGGTTTTTCATCTCGGTAATTGTCAAGACATTGTCATTGAAGGGAATTGGACCCATGGAGGAAGGATAAGAAGCGTTGTTCATCAACGTTCCCGATACAAAAACACATAAACAATAGTGATTATTAACATAAATTACATATATGTACGAGGGGTTATCAAAAAGTTCGAGGACTAGCGTCGTAAAATTAAAACCGCTAAAGGTACATCAATGAATTTTAGAATATCTTTTTCAGCATCATCTTTTCTATCTACAGAATAAACCACAAATCATGAATTTTATTTTTTAATAAATTAGTAATGTTTTTGTAAGCAATGGTATGTCCAGGCGGCGCAACCTCGAACACGACGTTTTTGCGACCAATGTGTAACTGAGACAAACTCATTTGAAATGAACATTTGACATCCAAAAATCCCATTAATTCAGGTATGTGTCGGGACACAATTGTTCCACAACATATGAAATTTTTGCTTTATTCTTGAAGTTCTACGAAATTTTATCGTAAATTTTACACAGAATGTCCAAACAAATGAGGTCTTGAAAATGACGTTAAAAATAGGGAGAGGTTTCCGTTTCAAACATTCTAATAAGTTTTGTCACTGAAAAAACTGGTCTAGACCTAAAATATATTGAAATTGGCTATAGAGAAATAATAGGCATCAAGAGTACTTGTCTTTTAATGTCAAAATAGATTCAGAGAGAAAAGGGATACACGTTTAATGTCGATTTGCAGTCAAGGTGAGAAATATCAATCATATCAAAAAATGACGTTGATCATGTGTTGTAGATATTGAACTCCCAAAAGCAATATATGCCAGCACAATCAAGCGAAGATCTCTCCCAATGTATTAATCCATTTGGAATATTATATTCATTGAAGGCCACTGTTCATGACATTGTAAAGTCATATACAGTATATAAACAAGGCGGTTTTGGGTCCTTACTGAGCTCCAGGGAATCTCATCAAAATAAGTGTATTAGGTAGAAGAAGTAGACATTGAAAAAACAATGACTTTATCGGACGTCATGAAAATAAACAACGACAGCGCCGGGTGATCGTATAATGTCGTTTTCATTTTATAATAATTTGGCAAGTAATGAACGTAACAGGCTAAAATTTTCAACATTTCTTTATTTTTTGTTGTTTTATGTTCCATATAAATTTTGAAAGCACAGACTAAATACTACTAATTTTATAGCCTCAGTCCACGAACTTTTTGATAACCCCTCGTACATATATAAGTTGAATATCATTTTATGATTTACAGGTATTATAAGTAATTTTGAATAATTCTGATTATATCATGTTCATTACATCTAGAGTTTTTGTCCTGTCCGTCTGTCTGTCTATCTGTTTGTCTATTCAATTATTTGTCTGTTTTTCTGCAAAAACTTTAACCTTGTCCATAACTTTTGTGGGGGTGGTGCTATGATTTTCATATTTCACAGGTGTATTTCCCGTGAAAAATTCTCATTTTTTGTACCACCAAATTTGACAGTCTTTGAACAACATTTAGCTTGATCATAATTTTTTAGCAGTAAGTACTAAGGCTTTCATATTTCACACGGGTGTATACAAAGTGTATTCCCTGTGACAATGTGAAAAGAACTGCCTATAAATATCAACAATTTTACCCTTTGACCTTAGGGTTTGACCCACTTAAAAAATTAACTTTGACCATAATATGTACTTTCATTGGTAATATCAATTTTAAGCTCTTTATCATGACCTTCGAGTTAACTTCGAGGAATTCCAACCCTTGCCATAAGCTGTCATGCGTGGTCGTCAGTGTTTCACAAACACATCTACTTTAATTTAGTGCTTAAATATAAATCTAAAATATTTACAGTGCTCTTGAAAATTTTGAATAATAAAAACATTTATCATGTTTATGTGGATTACAACAGGAATGATGATATGCAAATTCAATTTATCGTCTACCTTATGATGTATCTTCCCTGCAACTTCATTAACCAAAGTGCAGCCCAATGGAGCTTTTGTTTTAAAAATAGTAAATGGATTCTCTTAAAAGTAATTCTCGGATCAAAATATTAAGTTACATCGAGTAATTGTTTAAAAAACCTTCTTTTACTAGATAGGGTATCTAATATATTTCAGCAACATAGATAAAAAGCTGTTTTTATTCTTCATAAATGGTTTGTTAGATAAGACATTGAAATAATTTAAAGGCATAATTAGTTTTGGTAGAGGACATAGATGTATTCAATTACCATGACTATTGATTTTATGAAATTAATATATAAATATTGCATGTAGTTGAGTGTAACATCAAAAAATTTCACCCCAAGAAAACCATTCTCAACCGCGGCTGCGCCTCGGTTGACAATGGTTTTCTTGGGGTGAAAATTTTCAATGTTACACTCAACTACATGCAATATATTTTATATTATAGTGAATGTTTTATACAAATACATATAACAGTGAACCGTGCGCGCAAAAATTCTGCGCAGTCGCTATTTTTTGGAATATCACCCGTCGTCAAGCACTGTTGACTGTATGTTGCTAAGCTGGAGGTCGTATTCAGCGGGTAATAGTGTGTTTTAACAAATGTTTTTTCGACCAATCAGATTCAACTTATTTACATGAAAGTATAATAAAGAATTATACTAGTATTTTACTTTTTAATAGCAGTTTGTTAATTTGTTAGAATTAGTTACAAGTAACATAGTACTAGTAATGTGAATAAAGCTAGTACTTCAATACATAATTTTTATTTTTTCAAATCAATATTTGGAAATTAGCGATAACTTAAAGCTACTTATCTTTCCTTATTTCTAGTAATCTTCTTCTTCATACTAGTAACTTAACATATCTTCAAGGGAGCTCTAAACACTAACAGAAACGGTTTTTTGACTTAGAGAAAAATATTTCATATAAAGTTGTGCATATTGAGACATTTTCATTCATTTATAACATAAGGTACATGCCTTATTTCCGCGGGAAAAATGTTCAAAGACAACGGATTATTGCGAGCAGATATCGCTGCTGTTTATTTATATTCGGAAAATTAATGCAAATATTCAATTTCATTACTTATTCTTGGACTTATATAATACTAAAAATATGTTAATCTATTACAAAACCTGTAATTAACTGTAAATTACAATTGATATCAACGTGGTACACGTGTATGCTCAACATAAGAAAGTTCTCTGATCACGTGGTTTGATCCATAAATTCTGCATCTTTATAAAGTAATTACATTTAAGTTTCTTGCTAGAAAAGGGTTGTGATATCGAACGGGAGTTACCAAAATATGGATCAAGAATATTTAGCAGAGATAACACCAAAATATTTGGATATCAGCCCATTAATTGAAATTAATCCTTTTGATTTGCATGAAAAGGTATGTTGTATTACTGTTGGGTGACTTATAGCCAGCTTCTATCTTTGACTCCATGTTCAATGCAATAAATTCGATTCTATTCCCAACATTAAAACTAATTGCAAAGATCAAAATTAAATAAACATTTGCTAGAAAGTGTGTAATTTGTATAAAGATATACACTTTTACACTTTAATAAGTTATTCTAATGATTGTTTTCTTAGATTTTTCGAATTGTTGATATATGTTCCCTGTATATTCATGCAAATCTTTTATTTTTACTTCACATTAAATAATGTGATCCTGAAACCTTTTTCCGTCAAAACGTCCGCAACAACGACCTGAATGTTTGCATTTTATATCATTATAAATAGAATGTATAATTGTAGAATTCCCAACTTTTATGCAGACGTAAAACCTTGTATTTAAGTTGCCAAACAAAGTTATTGAAAATGAATTATCTATAAAATTACATGTACATCCCAAACTCAAATTATAAGCTTCGTCTCTCTTGACTCTTTTAAAAACTACATGTAGAAGCTGTAAAATTAGTAGATTTACATAAATTTCACTGTGTGTTAAAATGGCGGACTTTATAAATAATAAACTAATGATAATAACAGTGTATAAAAATTTTAATACGAACCAGATTACACTTGCCGGTTTAATTATTACTATTATTATTAAATGATCAGGAATTTTGGTGCTCTCTGATTTGTCTAGACGCCTTTTCCTGAGATGTACCTCAGAGTGAGTATACCTCATATTTGGTCTATTTGGGTTTTCCCTCTTGACCAGCCATAGATTTGCTTACAGCTTTTTCGACCAATCAGATTGCGTGTTTTAAAGCATGTGTCGGCATGTCAGACGCCATTACCAAGGAGATTTAACACTTTTGAAAGTAAATGGTTGAGTATTTATTGTTTAATAATATTGTTTTCAATTTCGAACTACTATTCGTGAAGCTGCTAAAGTATATCAACAAGTAAAAAGTGTTGTTATATTTTACATTATATTATGGGTGTTTATATTTGACGGAGATAAGAATGAAAGTGTCAAAAGTATTGTAAAATTCCTAATCATTTAATAAAACGGTTACTGACTTTTGAATTCTGTCTACTTGTGACTATACAGACCTGGTCAGGTATTGGTTAACCTCGGTCAACCAATACCTGACCAGGTCCGTATAGTCACGAGTAGACATCCAAAGTCAAAAATTGTATAGTATTCACTTTGTTTGAATGGTTTATTTTAAAATATAAATATCTGCAAGTGTATTGAAAATAAAGAGACCATTTTAACAACTCTCATGGGAAAGGATAAATTAAAAATTACGATAGAAAGAGAGAGAGAAAGATAGAGAGAGATTGAGATATATTATTTAGGTTTCGATGGATGACATTGATCCAATTTAAATAACAATTATAAAACATATTAGACTCTAGCAAAATCCAATGGCATTTTAAAGAGAAAAGCAAACATCTTAGAACAGAGTTACCTTTAGATGTGTTTCTTGCAATGGTAAAAATATATTTTCTCATGAAAGAATTTTTTAATGATTTTTACGAAAAATTTTCAAAATTCTAAAAATACCAAAGATTATAATGCTAAATCGCAATTTAATAATGATAAAAAAAACAATAACTCAATTTAATTACAGTTAAAATATAACAATTGAACGTTTAAAATCAATTTCTTTCCCAACATCTGCGTTGTTTTTCTTTTCAACATTACAGCGTCTCTTAAATTAATGAAGCACGTGTACACTCTACATCAGTCCTAGAGGCTCTGAATTCACAAAAAAGGTTTAAGACATTAAAAGTGAATAAGATAAAAAACAGAGATTGTAAATATAATTTCTTATTTCTGGTTGTCATTGCTTCTATGACAGCGCCTAGTCGTGCTCATTAAATTATTTTAAGACCGACGACATGCAAAAATAAGAATTCAGTGCTTAAATATATATAGGCAATTCTAAGTTTCTTTTGAAATGATTTAAAATACCATTAGATACTAGTATTTCAGTACGAGCAAGGTTATTCCGGACATGATTCACGGTATATAATAGTATAGAAAATCGATATTACAAAATAAAAATAAATGCAAAAGCTGAAGGGATAGTTTACACGATTACTTATTTGAACTGCAGACACTTGCACCATACCATTGTTATTGTGATTTAAATTCAATACACGTGGTATAGGTTGCTCCATTGAAAGGTTATAGGGTAGAACCGGTTTTATAAATAAAATTGGCAGTAAACAGGAAATTGCTATAGTCTGGGTAAATATATATATATATATATATATATATATATATATATATATATATATATATATATATATATATATATATATATATATATATATATATATATATATATATATATATATATATATATATATATAAATGTCCTGTGAAAAACGTGTTTCCATACCTTTCTGAAATCAACAGAAAAGTGTGGCTAAAGGGGGGTGTTAAAATAACAATATATCTTTTCATAATTACGGCGGAAATCAGCGCTCACTAGCGACCGGTACGCTGGTAAAAATGTGTTTTATTATCTGCACTGACAAACCTTTGTTTGCCTTATATGGCTATTGTTTTAATGCGCACCGAGGATCTTTCCAAGAGCAACTGACCAATAGTTTAATGAATAGCAACGTTTACGCCAAATACTTTTACTTCGAATACGTGATTCAGGTCAATGTCAATGGAGTGCAAAATAAAACAAAAAGTTCTTGCGAACAAAATACAAAGATTAGAAACTATGAAATATGTCACAGGCGTTTTTGATTTGTTGTTAGGATTTTTAAAAGGATGCTATTGATTTACGAAATGAATGTGAAAATGATCTTTGTGCCTTTCGAATTGCCATAAGATTTTCCTTTTTTCAAGAGTTAAAAATTCCTGTAGTATTCGTAGTAACCCATAATGCAATTCTCATTCAGCTGATTTGTTAGTTAAAGTCGTGTTGGTGCCTCATTTGCTAATTTGACGCCAAAAAGTATAGTCACGGTTCCCATTCAAAATATTTGTCCAAAAGGAAATTTCAATTCATGACTGAAGAAAATTGCATCCTAGAGTATACTAATTTAAATTTGAATTAATTCAAGAGGGATCGATTGAAATACATTTCTACTGATATTATACAGGGGTGTGTGTGAAAACTGAAACACAACATGACTTTTCTGTTTACCATTTCTCCACGTCCTAGTCACTTCCTAGCCACATTTACGCGAATAATTTACCCTATCTCGCTGTAGTCTCGCTAACTAACTCTCGCCAGAGCCACTGCAAGAGCTACTTTGAATTCATCGGTTTTTTTAATTCGCGGAACACCGAAAAATAAAATGTCCAGAACACATTAGTAGGGGTGACTTGTACAAAACAAAATATTTATATAGCTACATGTATATTGATTCAATTGATTGATCATGATGTATGAATGTTCCATTCGAGAATTTTTTCACTCATAGAGAGACTTATACAGATTTTACCTTTTTTCAACACTGGGTTTATTTGGAAGAAAAATGTTTGTACATGTAAATATTCATAAATTAAGTTCTGATAAATTGTAAAATACATGCAATATTATATATAAATTCAGCAAATGGAGGAAAAATCTTTGGGAAACCAAAACATAACTGGGGAAGTATTTGATGGACCATCACCTTACCCAGAAGAAGAAACTGATGACCTTCTCGAGGATGAAGATATGTTTTCGACCTTAGAAGAAGACGAGAGCGCTGAGGTCTTTAAAATTCCAAGGCTTTCTCAAGGCTTACATGAAGCTATAACAAATATAAGCGAAATTGAAGACGTACGCAGAATTTATTTTAAAATATGAAGAATGCGTTAGGGTGGAAATCAATCAGATTCCATAAAATGACCAAAAAAATTATCAAAGTCTTCATGTAAATCGTTTTAATTTCTTTATGCTTCTCAGTATTTTATTTTTCAAAATAGAATTTGAGAAAAAAAAATTCTTTGCAATTGGAAATACTCACCAGTTTATTTTTGAGTCATACTTTAAATAAATCAGTTTGTATTTAGGTTGACATCGTTATTGACGATATTTTGAAATCTATCCATATGGATGGACCACATGTAGAAGAACTTCACTGTGTTGATCAAATAGTACAGTTTGATAAGGTATGTCTATATTATTTCATTTCAAATTAAAACGTTATTCTAGAATTTAACATTTTATTTTAAAAAATCAAATGACATTCTGGTAATGAACTGAAGTACCCCATGTGTCTCAATCTATGTTTAATTGTTGAAGAGGAAAATATATCTAAAATTCGACTACTTTCGTGCTAAAAAACACTGATAGTATGCCAATTATCATAAGAAATGTGATCTTAAGAGTAAAAATACGCCTTTAACCTTCAAATTCATATTCAATGTTTTAGTATATCTGTTTCAAAATATCTTATGATAAAGAGTCATCATTATGGTTCCTTTTAGTTCCTTGTAGAACATAGGATAGGGCCACAGCAAGAGTACTTAAGAGCAAGGACGTGTGTCTAAAATTAAAAAAAAAAACTCTTACAGTAAATCGGGTTTTATGCACTATCATGAAAACTAGATTAATTTCATAGGTAATAGGAACGCCAAGTAAATTGATTCTCTTAGCGGATCTCTTCCTCTGCAGAAGACAAGTGATAAGTATAAAACCACAAATTACAACGTATATCAGTTTGATATACGACAATTTTTGTCTCACGTTGTTGATTAATCTTTCATATTAAAACCAATTAACAGAGGAATCTAATCAGCCTTCTGACAAATAAAATTGGTTTAAGTGCAATTAAATTAAGATGCTTTATTACCTGCGCAAACATTCAACTTACGGAACTTCGCATTTAAATTGTTGGATTCAAAAGAGATGCGTGTTATATAGTTTAATATAAGCAAAATACTGTATGCATTCAAACTAATATCACGTTATTTAAAGACAAAGGTTTAAATGGTCGGTTCTTATCTTTGATTTCAGGGCAGAAAGTTTAATCGAAATATTCAAATTTTTGAGTTGCAGAAATTCAATGTCTGTTGTTTGATATTTACGTATTAAGTGTCCTAAATTATGGTTGCAAAATTTGGGGCTTCCAAATATCACCTCAAAAGATTGTATGACAATGTGAAAGATTTGGGCAAAATTTAACCAAACCGGAAGTGATCTGAATCTTCATGTGAAGCCAAGATTTCGCTTCACAACCAGACTAAAAAGATTGTTTCATGGTCATGAACCACTTTAGAAACATTTGAATCAACAAGTTCAATCATGGCGACAAATTGGTGCTCATGGCAGTCCAGTATCATCTAAAACAGTCTAAATCATCCTGAAAGAGATACATTTACGTGCAGAACGTCCAAGAATAAAATCGCAAAATCGAACAGAAATAGATCTAGGCATCATTAACCATAAATTAAGAAAATTATTTATTGCATGTCTTTGTTCTTTATAACTAAAAAAAATTGTTAGGTGAAAAATAAGAAGTTTTGTTATGTGTATTATTTCATATCTCCAACCAGGCACAAACTTACTCAGCTACTCCTTTCTTATGATAATGGTATTTTAGTTGGGATGGGGAATTTCATTCTCCATGCAATGAGACTGAAAGATAAGAATAATCCGACTTTATTCATTTTGAGTTTAGTCATGTAATAAAGGTGTATAAAGGTAGTCTAAGAAAGATAACTTATATAAACTTAGCTTCGGCTTTGTTAAATGTCGCAAGTTAACGCAATCCCATTTGTCACGAAAGCATGTTCAATCATGAATAATTTAATTTATATGTACATAATGTAAATGTCTTGGTTTTTTAATAATGGATAACAATTGATTTTTATATTGAGGAATAGTTCATGTCACTCTTTTTCCTTACGTTGCAGGACAAAGGCAATCTTACAAGTTGTTGCAATGCTAATGAGAAAAATCCCTCAACATCCATTTTTCAATCAAGAAATTCTGCCAAACAGTTAGAAGAGCGGCTATTGCGAAAAGAGAGAATTCGGAAGGAGAAGCATAATATAAGTAATGATTGTCTCTCTCTCTCTCTCTCTCTCTCTCTATCATTTATATGTACTCTGTAAAAATAATACTTTTTTTTTTTACAATTTCATTAACCATCCTCTCAACGCCAGAGGTCCTGAGTCAACACATTACCATTGAAGCCCTAGCATATTTCATCAAATGTTTTATGGCTTGTTTCTCATAGAGAAGCACCAATCAAATTAAAGTTTTTATAAACAGTAAGAAAACGCGTACGTAAACAAAATGAAATCAGTTGACACCTCAAATTTTGTTAATCATAGTATGGCTTGATGTGATTGGTTGAGAGATAAGAAAAACAATCAAGATTTGTTATTTTAAAAAAAAACATCACTTCAGTCGGCCTACGAATATAGAATGAAATATGCCAGGGGTCCAACGTCAAAGTGTTGAGTTAGAACCTCTGCGTGCAAGGATGCTTATTTAGATGGTCCATATTTTTCCATGTTGGAAATTTTTTATGTTTCAATTTTCATATATTAACTGTATTTTAAGAAAGAGTAACGTCTAAATAACATATCGGTTCTTGTTTTGTTAGTCGAACGTAGAAGAAGATGCCATATTAATGATAGAATAAAGGAACTTGCATCACTCTTGCCCAAACAAGCACATGGGTAAATATATCTCATTGCATGGTATATTGTATCATTCGAAAACATTGCATCTATAGTGGATTAGCAGTAGCAAATCAAAGTACTCAGAAGTACAGAGCGCCGGGCTCATTTACATAGTAGAATGGATTTCTTACATGAATCACGTTTATATTCTGAGGAAAAAAATATTTTAAAACTATAAATATAAATGATAAGACACTGACAGTGAGTTTTTCAATCCTAATAGACCACGGTCCGATTTTGTCAGAATCAGAATTAATCTGGTACCGCAGCTGAATGTAAACAAACAGGCCAGTCTGGTTCCCTCTCCTGCTTTACCTCGTATGTGTAGAGAACTACGGTAACACTGATTATCAAAAATCCTTACGCTAATGAACTATGTTCTTTGACTTATGAAGTTTTCAAAGTCATTACTACTAATGTTTATTTTATATAGATAAGACTTCGTTTTATTTTTGTTGGTTTATTTAGCGTTTGTCAAAAGCGGTTGAGAGTAAGAACTATAGTTTTGCACGTAACTTTAAAATGGCGACTATGGGGTCAACATCCTGCCTTGAACAGGATCACATAAGCCGGCAATTGCTCTTTGAGCAATAAGCCCGGCTAAAAATCAGTTAATCGTGGAGTAAATATTTAAATAAAATTTGAAATCTTAGGTTCATATAAAATAAACGCAAATAATCAGACACAAAGCAAAGAATAAAAACAAAATGAAGCAAAGTTAAGCAAAATGCAAGCAGAAATCAGCGGAGATACGTGTAACGATATATCCTATATTTTTCTCATGAAACGAGATACTGTATTATTTTCGCCCGTGTAATTTTCGCTTTTTTACACTTGCAAACAATTTTGTCCCGTTTTAAATTCGCCCAGTCACAGTTTTAAATAAGAAATTATACTGTGTTCTTTTAATTCGCCCCGTTTTAAATTCGCCCAATTAAAAATAGGGAGAAAGGGGCAAAAATAAAACGGGGGCGAAAATTTCCCTGCATACAGTATTACTTAAAGAAATGCATGCTTTTCTTCCCTTTGATATACATATATTTAAAAACTACAATAAAATAAATCAAAATTGAAAGTAAAAATAAACCTGTAACAATTGCCAATATTATTGAAATGACATGAAAGGAATTTTCTAGAAAAAAATTTGAATCATTTCGAATTTAATTACGATCATATTGATATGACACTGGTTTCTTCTTCTGATTCATCGAAAGCCACTCAGTTTTGTAAGGGTCAAACTAAAGCTGAGTCGCCGAATCCAGAATACAGATTGATTGACTGATTGATTGTATATTGTTTAACGCCGAGTCGGCAATTTTTCAGCCGTGTTGCAGCGAATCCAGAATAAAGACTCCAGGGACCTGTTCTAAAGAGCGAGCGTTAGCGAACATTTCTTTTACAGTAAAAAGGAAATTTGGCTAGCTCGAGCGAACGTTCGCTCTATTGAACAGCCTCGGGTTTTCAGAGTTACCAACAACTATGACACCTTAAATGTCTCGTGCTGATATAACTGATTTTCGAAAATCATTCCGTGTATGGCGAAAGAATGTATGATATAAAAGATTTGAACAAAACAGATAAAAATAATTTTCTTTCAATATATACATGTTTATCATCCTCTTTTCCCATTTCTATTGACATTGAAACAATTAGCAATTAACATGACAGAGAAAGGGATTGACTTTCATATCTGAGAGCAAAAACAGATTAAAGAAAAGTTGAATAACATAATTTCAAAGTATTTACTGAGTAGACATAGCTTTCCAACTTTGATACAGAACAATATTCTTTTGATTCTTTGCAATATAGTTTCTTTCCCTTGAAGACTATTTTTGAAAATTCATTACGAAATTATTTTAGGTTATTTTTCATCAAAATATACTACATGATTACTTTTTAGCATTATGACATTGAATAAAGGATCGATTCTTAAAGCATCTGTGGAATATATAAAGAAAATGAAGAAGGAAAAAGAGATCCTTGAAGCACATAACAGAACCTTGGAATCTAAATATAAAAACGTTGTAATGAAATTGTTAACAAGAGTATGTGTAAGTATCCTTAATCCTCTAACAAATAATATAGGATAAACTTTTTTTTAGCTCACCTGAGCCGAAGGCTCAAGTGAGCTTTTCTGATCACATTTTGTCCGTCGTCCGTCCGTCTGCCTAGCTGTCCGTTTGTCTGTCCGTCTGTAAACTTTTCACATTTTCGACTTCTTCTCAAGAACCACTGGGCCAATTTTGACCAAACTTGGTACAAAGCATCCTTGGGTGAAGGAAAATTTAAATTGTTAAAATGAAGGGACATATCCCCTCGCAAGGGGAGATAATCAAGAAAAGACAAAAATAGGGTTGGGTCATTAAAAAATCTTCTTCTCAAGAACCACTAGGCCAGTAGAGCTGAAACTTATGTGGAAGCATCCTGGGGTAGTGTAGATTCTAAATTGTTCAAATCATGACCCCCGGGGGAAGGGCGGGGCCACAATGGGGAATCAAAGTTTTATATAGAAATATATAGGAAAAATCTTTGAAAATCTTCTTCTCAAGAACCACTGGGCCAGAAAAGCTGAAACTTATGTGCACATCGAAGCATTCTGGGGTATTCTAGATTTCAAAATGTCTAAATCATGATCAGTGGGGTAGGGTAAGGTCGCAATATGTATTAAAAGGGGGAAGTCTGGTAAAGAACAGAATGGTCAAAGCTTCTCAGGTGAGCGATGTGGCCCATGGGCCTCTTGTATTATAATGTAGTTATGATTTAGAAAAGGCTAAAAGATGGCAAAATTGTTTTGCGTATCGACTTCTGGTTTTCTTTTAATAGTTACACTAATATATGGCATGTTTCATATGATTTTCATCTTAGCAATTAGAAGTAAAGATGAAATTGAACGAAATAAAAGAGGAAGTTGATGGCACGAAAACAAAGAAGAACAAGCTACATAAAGGAGTGAAATGTGCTTTTGAATCCATGGTGGAAGAAATGAGAAACATCAACACTCAAGCTAAATCAGATAATCAGCGATCCGTGGCTACTCAGAATTCGAAGCTAAGTGTAAACGAATCAAAAATAGGTTACACCTCATCGTCTTCAAAGACATCTGTATTTCAAGACAATCAATGCAAAAAAGGATTACGTGGTAAACCAGAAAACGGAGAAATTATTCTTATCTCGGATAATAGTGTTCTATCACGCCTCGAAAGGAGTGTCAAAACTAGAAACCCTATAGAAAAAAATCACATTCAACAGTGTCCAAAACCTTCTCAAGGCACTGAAAATAAGAAACTACTTATTAAGACCTGTAACCACGCTAAAGAGTCATCCAGTGAAGTCACAGACATTGACTTTCTTGATCTAACCCATGACGATTTTCCTATGAAGAAATACAATAGTCCAAATGCTTCGTTTATAAAAGACAAAGTCTTAAATGTAACTGAGAATGACGCTTGTACATCCACTTCTAGTTCCGTTCCATCGAATCAAAAACAAGAGAAAAGGTCAGCTGGTCAAATATATGTGACCACCGATATCCTTGAAACTTTGCTACGAAGTTAAAAATGGGTTATAATTTCTTCCGAGATAAATTCTTAATAAACTTCCACTGAAATAATTAATTGATTTCTATAATTGTTTTCAGTGCATGTGAAGCATTTTGTGCTGAGTTTCAAATTTTAGAATATTCCAAGGAAGACTTGTAAAAAAAAAAAATAAACATTAATAAATATTCAGTCAAATGGTATCATATTGTTTATGTTTTATAATTATTACCAAATCATGAGACAAGGAACAAACGGTGTGTGTGTCATTCTGTCGGTCCATAAGGGATGGTTACTCCTCCATGGCATCAGATCCATCTGATATATAATGAGTTCTTTGTTTTCTCTGCTCTCAATTTGTGATTTCCCAATGGACTTCCGAGCTTGATTATCGTTTGATATCTTTATATTTCGTTGCAAATTTATGATATTGAGCAATACACTTAAATTCTCTTCAATGATGAAAGTAATGTATCTACTGTGTAGATATTAAATAAATAATGTATTATTTGGATTGTGGATTTTAAATGGGTTTAAGAAAAGGATTTCATTTAAAACTCTTGCAGTAAGTAAGAATAAAGTAAATTCAAAATGTATTCGATTATTTAATCTTTCAATGTAACACTAAACATATGCAAAACTGTAAAATATTCTTACAGTCAATCGGGTACAATTGTTTCAGATTTTAAAAAAGCATATTTGAATTGTATTGCTGTATATGATAAAAGGACATGCAATTGAAAGTTTTCGTCTTGCATTTCTTTCAATCGATGTATGTAAATTTCTATAAATGATATACCAATCAACAGCATCTTGTGCTGTATCATGTCAGAAGATGTAAAAAAAAATCTGGTATAAGTAATCAAAACTTATCTGTCCTATCGAAGATAATGACTCGTATGTTGATAGGACGTTCTTTAAATAAATTTCATTGCATGAAAAAAAAATTAATTTTTTTTTATCTTTTTATCAAACCATAAATCAATCTGGACAAAAACTGTAATTTGACAAATCAAACGGATCAAAAATTGTTTTTTATAGTAGTAAATCATTTCTACAGAACTTTAGATAAGTGCCAATCCCTTAATGAGTAAACTATTTATTACAATCACTTTAAATTAAAATAAGCTAGAATAAAAAGCTTTCGATGTATCGAGGATTTCATGTTCTTTTTTTATTTTTATTGAAATTTAGTTTTGCAGAATATAAAATGAGTGCAAATTAATTGACTATTTTGCCATGGAGCTCATCCTATTTTTCTGTTAATAAGTGGAAATTTGGATTATGACTCCCATTACATTTTTTTTTACAATTACCCTAAATTTAAATAAGTTTAAAAACATAATGTCTCGAGGATTTCATTTCCTTTTTGAAATAGTTTTCAAACACTACGTTCACATATGAATGGAAACACAGATTGACAGTTACTATCATTCAGTTTATAATCTGAATGTCTTTGAAGATTCAGACAATGTTCATCATTATTGTAGTTGTCGGGTTGACCCGGTGTCCAGAAACTAGAACCAAGGTTTTCAGACTGCAAACTTGACCACCAGACCATATTTCCTTCTTCAAATGCGTCTGTACCACCAATGTGGATATTTGCTGAAACATACACAATACGCAAATGTGAATATTTGCTGAAACATATCCAATATGCTTAAAGTGGATATTTGCTGAAACATGCACATGCACGATACAAAATAAACATTTTAGAGATCATTTATCTTAGAATAAAACACAGTTATAATGTGCACTGTTAAGTTTTTAAAAAAAGTTAAAATTTCTCTCAATATTTACTCTAAGATACAAAATATACATAAAGATATTTCGCTGTAAAACAATATGCAAAATTTGATGTAACTTCTTAGAAGATAATATTCATTTTAGAAAAACATTAAATTAGATTTTGAAATATCACTTTTTACTCTAACATTTACATGTAAAAGGTTCATTTACGTATTTCTTTCTTGCATAACAAATAAGCAAAGTTTTTAAATAATTTTAAAATTTAGGTTAATAACAAAGTGATTTTTGAATTACATTGTACCTGCATCTATTTCTTCGGCAATGCTCTTCACAATTTTATATTCGTCGACTGTTTCAATCTCTGTGAGCTTTGAACCGTATTTCAAACATTCTTTCTTTAAATAATAGAAAAAAATTCTTTAGAAGAATAATATAGATTCTTTCTATAAACTCTATCCAGCAAGTGCCATCCATAATCGAATGATAATTTTCTGAGAAGCAGTGAATATAGTACATGTACATTTTTACAAATCTGCAGGGCAACACATTTATCTTGTGAATATAATACATTATTTTGATATAAGCAAAAAAAAAAAGACAATATAAACTTCATTTTATATTTTACCTTATATTCTTATTCAGTAAACCAACTTTTATTCGCGTGCGAGAAATTTTCGCGAGGTTCGCGAGAGGTCCGTCATTCCGAATATTTCTCGCCGCGAACCGGTCCTTAAAGTCTTTGTTTCTATAAACAACAGATCCAGAATAGGCTTGATCGCGAAAATTAATCGTAGTAAACTAATTTATCCCCAGTTAATTGCGAAACAATGTCGTCGCGAATAAAAGTTCGTTTACAGTATATAATTACCTGCGCATTGATCCATGTTTTACCTGAGTAAACCGGCCAGTATTGGGATTTCCCATGCATTCTCCAATCAGTGGAACCTAAACAAAGGTATTTTATAACATTACATTAGCAATAATTTGATTCTAGAAAAAAAAATGTTCGAACAAAAATTAATTGATTCGCTGATGAAAGTGTCTTTTTTTTGTATTGAAAGTAGTCTATTGCTTACATTTGTGTTTTAGAGAAAGTTTTTAAAAATCAACCACAGAGGCAAACATGTGATATTGATTTTAATTGGTATCTCCAATGTAAAAGGTAAATAAATACAATCAAGAATTATCAATCCAGAGAACAAGCAACAGCTATTTTGTTTTGATGTGCCATCTTTTTGCTAACTTTTTCATATGAAGTTTTCATTGTCTTGTCTTACAGATACCTTTTTTCTAGTCAGTTTTGGGGGATCAGACATTATCATATTTTACGTAACTGCTAATCAAAGCTTGTGAATCTGATCCCCTTCTTGTTTGTTAAATTGTTCACATTTATACCGTCATTTTAATAAATGACATTATTCATCTCTATGAAAGTGTTTTATTTGACTTATACAAAATTAGCAAAAACAAGCTGCGGTGAGCTTGCATATAAGCATAAGAATACATAAAATGTTTTACGTACAGTGTGTTTCATAACATATATCCCCATTAAAACGGCTTTCAGAAACATTAATCAATTGAAAAATAAAGAAAACTAAGAGTAATTAAGATTTCATTAGAAAATATAAATAGCTTTTTCTTGTACATGTACATTCATTCATAATTTTTTCCGTTATTTTTTATTAAGGCATCGTTTTATATTATATCATGCGTGCCAAATGACTTCTTATTAAGTGAAAAACAGTCAAACATGGTGTTCAAAATTCCCATTACTGATGTGAAAGTGCTTTTATAACTGGCTGTTTCTTCAAATTATATTGCAGGAAGTACTAAATGTTTTTTTTTGTTTTCTCCATTAGATACTAGGGTTGTCCCAAAATTTCGTAGACTGAGCTTATATCTTTTAAAGAAAATAATATATCTTTATAAAATTTTCTGGGTCGCATACAGTCATGCAGCACTGGCCGGGCCAAAATAGACTCGGGCGCCTGCTCGACGGTATGGCCGCTAAATTAAAACACCCGAGCTCCAGATCAGGATCCACTAGCAGCGGCAGAACAGGGAGGAACAACAAAGGAAAAAGTAATAATTAGACATATAGTGATGGTAAACTTTAGACAATAATGAATAAGCTAGATATAATTTCAGTTAACTGCAGGGGTTTAAATACTGCAGAAAAGCGAGTTAAGTTCTATACATGGATAAATGATAGTTTGTTTGACATTATATTTATTCAAGAAACTCATTATATCGAAAAGAATGTTTTCAAATATAATGCTCGCTGGCAAGGGGTATCTGTTCACAACTACTCAGATTCTCAATATAGCAGGGGTGTTTCAATTCTATTTAAAAAAGATTTACCTATTAGAATAATTAGTACGCATAGATCAAACGATGGAAGAAAACTGCTGGTAAATATAGAGTATGATGAGAAAATAATTACGCTTGTCAATATTTATGCACCTAATGATATAAACAATAGAACAGATTTTTTTAAACGTACTAAAGACTGGATAAGTAAATACACAGAAAGTTTTGAAAATATGCTGATATGCGGCGATCTGAACTGTGTGTCGGACAACAATAATGATAAAAGTACTCTTTCTTT
>PRKT01000014.1:2063176-2114278 GCA_003671525.1 Saccostrea glomerata
AAAAAAAAAAAAAAAAAAATAAAAAAAAAAATTTTCTGGGTGGATAAAGGGTTTTCTTGGCAGATAAATTATGGAAGTTTTTTTCATGTTTACTTGAAAACAAACGTCATTACTGCACTTGAGTGTGGGATATGATAAATTTATCCAATTGGTCATATCCACGGGATAAAGGGGTTAACATGGGATAAAAAACATTCAAGGTAATTTTCTTTATGAAATCAATTAGAAATCCATGAAGTTCAAATCTCTATAAAACACACGAAATCTTGTCACCGCGCGTTACAATACATTTGTCACTTTTTTCCCTCGCAATGTTCGTTTGCGTTATTTAAATTTAGGACGTCACAAACGTCACAAACGGCTTTTACGTCTACAAAGCACACCAGTTTTGAGGGGCGCCAAATTCACTTAAAAATTTACCAAAATAAACAATTATGAAGAAAAAAATTAAAGAATGTAAATATAAGTATTGAATTCTAACGCGCGGTATTCAATTTGTTGGCTCAGCTGGTGTACATATGATAGGACCGAAGACATCCAAAAATATGAATTCAATGCTTAAATAAAATTCATATTTGAAAAATATAAGCACCAAAATTTGAGGAAATATCATACACTTATCCACTGGTTGTGAGTGGGATAGCTCTTTTATCAAACCCGCGACTGGAAACTATACCCCGATGGCTTGCCCGAGGGGAATAGTCCTTGTCAAGGGTTTGATAAAAGAGCTATCCCACTCACTACCAGTGGATAAGAAATTTATTATACTGATGTATAATTTAATTTCTGAGGCTTGAAATTTTGGAGCAAGATAATACTGCAAGAATAAACTGAAATCCCGATGACGTCATAATGCTACTTGAGTCATAATGACATCACCAGTCGATAGATTTTTACGCTTGAAATCAAAATTGGAACCAAAAAAATTGCATGAAAATTTTCCGAGGGTGGATAGCAAAAACTATACCCCGGGATATAGCTTTGCTATGCGTGAACTATAAAAGATAGCTATTTTACCTTCTGAACTTTATATAGGAAACATTTTAACAGAAGTATAATAAAGTTCATAATACATTATTAAGAATTTTCGTTTGCATTTAAAAAATACAGAGTGGTAATTACTTTTCCGTAGGATTTTTAATGTAATAATACAAATATTTAATTACAACTTCTGGGTACTGCGCCGCCTTCCTACACGAAAGATTGAAATGTATCATTTAAATAGTCAAAGCTAATTATGTAGTTATTCGAGATTTGTCCATAAATTTATTAGAAAGTGTTAATTAAATCTTTATACGAAGTTTCATTAATATATGACTGCCGTCATGAAAAAAGGGCCCTTATCATTTGACGTCACAATGCTCAAAAAACGACGTCAAAGTTGCGATATAAAATTATTGTAAACACGGAAGTAAAAAAAAAATTGTCAACTGCGTTTCGTGATCTAGAAAAAAAAAGAGTTCAAGAGTAACAAAAATTTGAAATTTGATGCAGACATTTTTATAGGTATATAGTATGGTATTATTACTATTTAATACGTGAATTTATTTTATTACATGTATTAATTTAACTTGATGTTGATTGATACGCGACATTGGACATGCACCTTAATGTTAGGAACAGCGATAAAAACGAAGTCTATTCGTGACTTAATTAAAGATGTTGCCTATTTGTTTTTGAGATATTTCCAAATGCTTAAATTTGAATTCATGTTAAGAAGTCTTGATATTAAAACGTATATTCCATTCACGTCATAGTACTTTTTTCAAGTTTTCAGAGAGAGAGAGAGGGAGAGAGAGAGAGAGAGCGAGCGAGAGGTCTACGCACTTATTGTATTATCGTTCTTATAAGCGCTTCTTTTTTTCTCTGAAAAATATGTACCATAATTCAAAATGTATTTAGCCATTTTAATTTTAATCCATAGTTAATCATACTGATGTACCCGCATAGCCAGCCCACTGCGAACTGTCTATTTTATTCCGGTAACATGGTAGATCCAATTAAACATTCTACGTCAACATTGAATAAATCTATACTAAATCAACAGTAAGAGAATATGCTAAGGGAAAAAAAAGGGAAAAAAAATACGGAGGACGGGATGCCATGAAAATATTGCTAAGAATAAATTTAGTTTCAAAAACTAATTTAAAATGATCCAATAAATACATGTTTCAATTTTCTTAAATTGTTCCGATGAAATGAATGAATGAAATCCCACTCGAAACTGAATTGAAATATGTTTAAGAATTAAATACAGCTGTTGTAGACTTTTCCCAAAAACATTATACCTAATTTTGAAGAAATTAGCAATACAACATGGACAGTGAAATTATAAATGAGGATATATATAGACCAAAAAAACACACTATAGATTAAGCGAAAAGATAGACCGTGTACACAAAATAGTTGCGCTTAGTTCTGGATTATTTCTTCCAAATTCTTACCAAAATCTTTTAAAATACCTTACTCTTCTATAAAGTACTCTCATAGTTGACATCTGCACGAAGTGTGTTAGACGTAATATCTTTCAAACCAAAATGGCAGTATAAATAAACGAAGTTTTCGATAATCTCAATATCAGGGTCAGGAGGTCTATTAAGAACAATTATAAGGGATGTTTGGCATTGAAAACAGTGAAATAATATTTTAAGAACACCCAGTTCGAAATATATTCGGAGATGGCATTTTAAAACATGGAGAAATAAATAAAAAAAAACAGCGCACTTTTTTGTGCGCAATAAATATAGTTTTTTTTTCAATGGGTGGCTCTGTTACAACGCACTTTGAAAAATTACGCACTTTGAAAAAATTTTTCAAAGTGCGTTAAATTAATTTTCAAAGTGCGTTAATATCGACCATATTAACGCACTTTGAAAAAAAATGTAAAGATTTTTCAACATTCCTACAAATAATCGGTAAGATAAATAACAGATCCTGGTTGGATAATTTTTTTATGATAGAGTCACTTAAGGACCGGAGATATTGACGTTTTAAATATTTGAGGTTTTGATACAATAAAATGGAAAAGGATCTTGAAAAAAAAAGAGTGACCATTGTTTAAGATCATTAAAACTTTTCTTTTTTTTTTAATTCTAGTCTTTGATAAATAGATGTTAAGGTGTAAAGGGGGAACTAACAGTGGACAGCTTTAAGCAACTTAGCATTTATCATAATAAAAAGGAGGTAATTTAATTGTTCAAAACTATGAAAATTCTTTCTCTCTCATACGTTTTACTGTACTTAAAAAATTCTAGTTTTCATCTGTTTTAATCAACTCATTTAATATTGAAAGTTTTCAAAGTCATACCAGTTAGGTAAATGCATAATTATATAAAAGTTTTGAGTAAAGCATTGACATCGAGACTGGGCGAAGGGCCAGGGGAGAGGGGGGGGGGGCTAAGCCCCCCACTTATTTTGGAAAGATATATACATCGAATAAGCATTGAAAATGCAGCTTACCCCTTTTGGGTTTATTGCTCGCCTCCCCCGTTTGTTACCTATGTATTGGAAAGATAAAGATTTGGACTGAGGCTAGGGATCTTATACCCATCTTCTCCTCTTTTCGTCGAGAATAAATCAGTTCTTTTTTGAGGTTAGGGTTAGAGTTAGTTTGGTGAAAGATAAATAGCAAATAAAATCTTTCCATTACTAAAATATGATTTTTTTTTCAAAGTTCGTTAAGTGTCTCCATGGTAAATTATATTGATGTTGACTCTTAACGCACTTTGAAAAAATTTTTCAAAGTGCGTTGAGTTGGTCCAAAATTTAACGCACTTTGAAAAAAATTTTCAAAGTGCGTTGATTTTGTCCCCAATTTTAACGCACTTTGAAAAAAATTTTCAAAGTGCGTAATTTTTTCAAAGTGCGTTGCCACATGGCTCTCTGTCAAAATATTTTCTTAGGAGAGCTGCAGTTCTGCAGCTAGCAAAAAGATGTACGAATTTCTGGCTAATGTCAGATATGGCGACATCTTTTGAAAGTCACTAATAGAGCAAAAAGTCTAGCGACAAGTGGTTCTGGGTGTAGTTTCCCAAAGTTATGAAAATGTTTAAAATCATAAAACACTTCAAACCTTAGACAACAAAGAAGTCTAAATTTTAGAATGATTAAAAAATAATTTTTAGCACTGGTGATGTTCATTGCGGAAAAAGGACGTTCGTGCAAAATTTTAATGGGCGTGATATACATTTCATTGACTATTGAATTCATGATATGAAGTAAACAAGTCTCGTTTTACGTTGAAGTCTTCAACTCTGATACATGTACATGTATCTAAATATCCCGCATATCTCGACATTTATTAAATTTCCGTTTAAATCGAAATACTGAAGTTTGTATCATAATCCTAAAATGACTCTAAGGAAAGGAATTAATAAGCAAACTCAAATATTTCTGTATTGAAAGATAAATACTGTCTACATTACAGTCGCACGCAAGAAGCACCGGGGAGGGGGGTACGTTAAAAGCCCCCCCCCCCCCATTTTTTGTTGCAGCATAGTCAAATTAGTGCACAATATAGGACAAAAGGCAGTGTATTATGTGTTTGATAAAGATAATTTTATACTGCAAAAAGTTTGATCTAAACCACCGCCCAACGGCAAAATTAGATTCGAGTTTGGACAATTCCCACTTTTCGTTTTTTTATGGTAAATTGAATTTTTATTCTGGCCGTCCCCCACCCTCTTTTCAAATGATTCTACATCACTGAGTTGTAGGGAACAGGCGAAATCGAGTCATATATATTTTTTTCAATTTTGATATATCGAGAAAGTAGTACATGTTTGTTTTGAACTAATAACTAAGAAAAATGGATTAGAGCGGTAGATTATAACGTAACCGCATCGCCTCATACAAAATACATAAACGCGTATTGGACGTAATATGTCATTATTGGTTAAGTCATTCGTTTCAAAATGTGAAAAAGATGAAAAGATTACCTTTCCTGGCCGTAAAAATATACAAATGTTATGTTCAAGTGAAACAGGGTAAAGGTGCCTCAAAATTAAAAAAAAAAAGGTGAATGTGCAGAAATAGGTATAAGTTCAAAGAAAGTTTCAGTTTAAGGCACGGTATAAAAACCATTCATAAGACAATCCTTAAAGCTTTGACAGCATAAATGCCATTTGCCTCTTTATAATATTTTAACACCATAACTAAGACAGGCGAAGGAAATTATTTGTATAAATAATTGAAGGTAAGTCCTTTAAACATTTTAACAAAATATTCAAATAAGTAAACTTTTTTTTTTAAATCCGCTTGCATGGAAGAAGCGAACATGAATTCAATTCATGCATTCATTATTTTTATAAACGGAGTAAACATTTTTAAAAAGTTGACATATCTTGGCGTATCTGCATTTATATCTCATTTTTCGGTGATACAGAAAATATATGGTGTTTTGATCCTATCCTAACATTAATAGGGAACACTAATAGGGAAAAACTTACGTGTGTGTGTGGTGGTTAGTGAATGATGAATTTTGATGACTGATAAGAAAATTATTTTCATTTTTTAAAATATCGGGTTCGAAGTGCTTTTTTGCGAGGGAATGTCCCGTTTTTTGCGCGGTGTCGACGTCCTTCTGGGATTCTTTCCTCTCTCTCTCTCTTTTTCTTTTAATGTTTAAGTGTTACAAGCACTTTATATATGTCATAAATTGAGTGATATTATTTATTATCAAAATAATAATTCGTATGGATTTAAACAAGTATAATTTGTCCTACTGAATATACTATAAACCTTTCCTAGATATCGTCTCGACCCACATCCCCCTTTACGATATTACTAGATCTGCTCTAAAATAGTCTGAAAATACTTAGAACATACGAAATCCCTTAGGAATAGTTTCATACTAGTCGCCTAGAAGAAAAAAAAATGAATATATATATTCAGAAGTTTATAATTCTCAAAACGATTGAGTTTATTTAAAGAGCGTAATTTTAATACAATTTTAAATCTGTATTAGACGCAGTCGACGTCATTACGTTTTCTGTGAGTAACGTCAAATTTGTTTTGATTCGCTTTACTAAATTGCTCATAAAATACTGAAAAAGCGAGATATTTTCAAAATTTATGTATATTTGCATTCAGAAAGAGTCCGGCTATCAAAATTTACCGAAAAGTCAATTTATGAAAATTTGACCTTAAGGGCCCTTTTCTCGTGACGGCAGTCATATGGTATCGGGTTCCTACTAAACAACGCTTGTCTACGAAATTTTGGGACAAACCTCGTACTAATTTAGATTATCCTGATATAATCATTGGTGAATGCTAATCGTTAAACAGTCCTGCAATTACCACAATTTGTTTTACAGACATTAATATATGTGTTTTATGACGTCAAGATTGAGTAATGATATTTTAGATCTAGTTCTATACTCGGCAATAAATGGGCTCAAGCATGAAAAACTTGGTTTCAGAACATAGAAATACATCCCAGCAATGGATAGACATAAAAAATATATGTCAACATGCTTTTTTATACCAGTATATTGGATTGCGAGGAGGGGATATATCTATAAAAGAGCTAATTATTTTTTCCCTCTGAATTTGAGTACGAATATTACGTCTACTTGATCGAAAGATTCGGCTCACGGCTGGTTTGACTGTTCATCAGGGAATGCTTTTTATCCCCTTGGCAATTAATTTATCGCTAGAAATTCCAGGGATCCTAGGGTCTTTGCTTGTATTTTGTTTTAACAGATTTGTAATGCTTTTGTTGAGATCCATACCCTTTTCTTACATTTATCTTTTTTAGGACTTTCGTTTTATGCAAGTATTTAACTTCAAAACATCCACATCATATGTGTCATTTTTCTGGTATAGTTGTTTTCCACTATGCTAGAACTATTATGCATCATAATCAATTTAATGTTACTTTTTCCCTCACTTTACAGCTTCAATAGAAATTGAAGTAAATTAGTAAAGCAATTTGAAATATATGGAATTCATTTTAGAATCATGCTAAAATACCCTTAATACATATAATCAATTTAATATGTATTTTTTAACTATAAAGCTCAAATTAGAGAAACCTGTAGGAACTTTTCATTTACTAGAGATCTTGACCTAAAGTGGACAAATCCATTTTCATGTAATGAAATTACATTGTGATAACTTGTGAATGGTATGTAACTATTTTGAGGGAATGCGAAAATCCTAGAAATTAAATCTTCACTTGCCAACTAAAGAGTATCACTAATATCTTGATAAATGTGTCCTGGGTCTAAGATGTGTTGAATATTGTGAATGATTGTTTGAAGTCTTTCATGAAATGCATTCATTTTCATAGTTATTTCAATTTTTGATTAATATTAACATTGTAAATCTGAAAGAAACCCTAAAGAGTCATTTATTAATTAAATCCTGTGTAAGTGCAGAAAGGTAAAGAAATATAACATCGGTAAATAACCTATTTCTCGTTAGTTTGAGGGGAAGGTACATACTTTATTCACTTTTTGTAATCATTTGCGTATTTTCCTCAGCATATGAAAGATTGAAAACATTTTGACAAAGACTTCTGAAAAATATAGACAAATTTAGACTGGAAAATTGACTAAAAAAAATAGAGTTCATTTGCCTATTTTTTCTTAAATATGGACTAATCTTTTATGTCAATGGAATAAAAAAGAATTTGTTATTGAGAAATACTGCTTAATAATGTTCAGTTAACATAGTCGACGACCGACGATGTTTAAGTATTTTTGAAATTTTTCATATTCTCTTTATGACAACTACCCCTAAATTGACTGAAAATGTGTAGTCGCAGTATGTAATTACCATTCCCTTTTTCACAGGCTGTACTACATTTAATAACAAGGAAACATGTCATGTGCTTTTGACTGATTGATAAGCGAGTGCTGATCCGTCATTATGAAAAAGTTTGAAAATTTTGTGACAAAGACTTTTCCGACATAGGTTCTACCTTAAGTTGAGCTTTTTACAGAATCAAGAAAGCCCAAAATTTAAATTGTACATCTAATAAGAATTATATGTTTACATTTAAACTACTTTTCGATGGAAATTTAACGATCCTATAGTTCGAATCATTGAAACAAAAAAGTAAGGTATCAAATAAATTGCTTGTGTAAATCTCCCAATATGAATCATGAATGGAACAAGTCAAACATTACATAATTCATTCAATTAAAAAGAGAGTTATGTCGGGTTGCAGTCTCCATTTCTTGCACATATCTACTTGTGGCTGTCAGCCGGGTTCGATCGCCGATAGATAGATAGCTCAGTTGGTAGAGCATCTGACCGGAGCTTCAGGGGGCCCGGGTTCGAATCCCGGTCTGGTCCGCTGCATTTTCTCCTCTCCCGTTATACATTTGATGCCGTGCTATGCCCTGAAATTGACAGGTGAGAGGCCTGCCTGGGATGAGCCTGGGTTGCGGTCTTTGGAGGGCCAAAGACCTTTAAGGAGGGAGGAATGTGACGGTCAGCTGGGTTAGATCGTCGGTGGCAAGATAGCTCAGTTGGTAGAGCACCTGACTGGAGTTTCAGGGGGCCCAGGTTAAAATCCCGATCTGGTCCGCTGCATTTTCTCCTCTCCTTTTACATACTTAAAGACAGATAGTCCAAAAAAGTTTATAATGTATCAAATCAGACTGTAAGAAAACTTCTTCAAATTATTTGAATTCGGAAATATTGAATGGCTTTGGTTCGGTCTTAAAAGTATTACCGGGATTTTTTTTTTAAAGAATTGATTCTGTGATGGGCGTTTTGAGAATGATTATTGCTGAAATCATTTCTGAACAATGATGTACATTGAGGTCTTTGGAAATCAGACTTCAAAACCACAGAATAAGAACAGATTGAAAGACTGAAACCAAAGACTGAAAAGATATTTCTGATTGGGATAGATACGAGTATTATGAAACAGCCTAAGCAAGTGTATTTAAAGATTAACCATAAAAATTAAAATTAACAATAAGAAATAAAAGAAGACTGTTTTAGAAAACATAACATGTACATTAAAAATGTTTTGAAAATTCCATTTACTTCCTATTTTTAATGCCTAAAAGGATTAAATTGATTTTTGTTTGTTTACATAAGTTTTTATGGAGTTTTGGACGTTCGATACTGCTTTAATAGCTTATAAAAAAGCGAGAAGCATGTACATGTTAGGTATTTTTGTTGTATGTATTCTCATTCAAATATATAAAAGAAAGAAATTAATTTTCAGAAAATATGTCGATAGGACACGAAACTACTCTAACACATTAATATTGGAAAGCTCTAAATGGAAAAAAAAGTTTGTGAAAAGTATAAAAAAAAAATCGAACATCAAATTTGTTTTATTGAATCATTTATTTGGTAATACGATATACTCGAGCTCCTTAAAAGGTTGAAGGGCACTACATCACTATTCATTTGAAAACATGTTGCAAATTAATTTAAAACTTCCAAGAATTGTTGTTTATTATTTAAAATACTCAGAATACACGTAAATTTTCTCCGCATTTTGTTTTCGCCCTGTTTGCCCTTTTCACGGTCGGGTTTATCATAATGAGACGAATTCAAAAACACAGTTAAGTTTCTTAAAAAAAATTGTGATTCCATAATTTAAAACGGTCCAAATTATTTGCAAGTGTGAAAGGGCGAAAATAACTGGAATCAACTCTGTATACAATATTCAATTTTTATCCTATAACGTTTCTATTTCATGCATTATTAGTATACCTTCCGATAAAAGACACCAATAGTTAGACATATCTCCTCGCATTTGATCCCACCTCTGATTTTTAGAGGTCCTTGTTTGCTCTGCTCCTAATTTTTGAGCTTGAATATTGTTATCACAACATATTTCATTTTGATATTTTACTTAAAAAAAAAGACGTAAATGACAGTCTAAAAACTATCTGTAATATTTCTCATTAGATTAAATTGCACGAAAAGAAAGAAATATCATTGTTATACATTCCATTCCTTGATATCTTAATATGCAGCATTTCCTGTTTAATAAAGCAATATTTTATTTAGCACAATCTGAAATAAAAAAGCTGGGCAGTATACTTACTTTCTACCGTAGTTGACATATGTATATATCCTAACGAAGCAATCATTTGTGAGAGCCCATCAGACTTCGAAATTACACATTTATTTGTCAATTTGTTGAAGAAAATTTCAGTATAATCCAATTTGCCATACGAAATGCAAAAGGATAAACTCTGTATTCCGTCTATCTCATCCGCAACAGTGACATCTGGACGCTTGTTATCATTTTCTGGAACACGGGAAAATAAGGAATACTGTTTAAAGCTGTGGGAAACACCAATTAAAAGAAAAAGAATGATAAATATACAGAGACAACGAAATTTCATCCTCCTAAATTCAACTGAAGTGCAGTCTTCGATGATTGTGTAAGCACAATAGATTTTTTGGCTGATATGAACTATCGGAGGTATTCACATAAAACGCATTTTGTTTAAATCCTTGTATTGAAGAGAATGACGGATTAGGCAATTGATAGCTATTGACAATTTTGTTTCATTGATTCACTGAGTTTAAATAATAAAAAAGAAAAAAAAAGATATTCCCCTCAATTATTAGTTTTGGTATACCCGGTATAACCATCAAATCTTACTAAAGATGGATATATTTCGTTTCTCGTGTATATATGTTGCATGATGTGGGTGATAATCATTTAGAAATTATTTATAAACGTCGTTTGATCTGATTGACATCATGCATCTATAACCTGGCATCTTATGCATAACTTTAGCAAGCCATTGATGTTTCAAGATTAAAAATATGAGCACCTTCTGAAAAGCATTTCTATCATATATTACCAAATGCATTTCTATTATATATTACCATGGTAGAAAAACAGTATGCATACAAAAAAATTGTGCAGAAATCAATAAATGTATTGTTTCAGTCCCTCTGTGTCAAAATAATGATTTTCGAAAAATAAGATGAGGGAAACTGCTTTAAATAAAATATTTATGAAGCTTAATTGCCATTGAAATAATTAATCAAAAGGTAAACTGTTTACTTTAATTAGTAAAAAAAACATGCATATTTTTTACTTTCTAATCAAAAATAACCACACGATCATATAAAAAAGAACTTGTTTATATTTATAGATACGTTTAGATATAATATACATACAAATTCAATTGCCGAGAACATTTAATGGTTTATAATTAGGCAGACTATTGACAATGAACATTATTTGATGTTGCAAAGAATGTTTTTAAAAACTCATTTAAAGAACATCTTCTAATTGAACGTTCCTTCTAGGAAATATAGCCTATGGTTATTTCATCATTTTCTGACTACCATATTTGATACCAACTGCTAGTTTTATTTTTAAATATTTCTTTTGACTTCGCAGCAATTGTTAAAGGAACTGGGATCCTTTCACAAAGTGACATTTTTATTCAATGAATAAAATAGCGGTATTTCACTGTTAAAAATGGAATTAAATTGGTTACACAACGGAAAAACAATAGTTACAGATTTTTCCCATGCTAAAACAATCCCGGAGATTTGATCCCCCCAACTGATGCCTAATTCTATCTGTCGTAAATCTATGTGTAGATATCATGGGAATATCACTAATCACCGTATGTTATTAATGTTTGTATGCTTTAAAATTCATCGTATACGTTTAATCCACGAATATCATTTGGCTGTATCATACAAACCCGAATATCCTCCATTGATATATATTCATTAAAGTTGTTACAACACGTGTATCAATCGAACACGTGTTTATCTAGTGTATAGGAAGAGTGTCGGTCAGATTGGTTAAAGTATCTATAGAATACTGTTCTGCAGGTATTCTGTTAAAGCACGCACGCTTTAGCGTATGTAAAAGTTAAATGCCATTCGAAGGCTCCTTTCTCAGTGCAGTCAAACATTTCCCCGACCACCCACCCACCCTCACAAGTTTCATCTTTGTTTTTATTAATTATATGCTTTTGCTTTTTTAGATTGGATAAGTTGTCAAGAGGGGAAATTGGAAATGTATATTTTGTTTAGAATTTTAAGTGCACTTACGAGATCGCTTCTGTACCTACCTATATACGTGTTGTTATTTATTTTATAAATTATTTATGTTCGTTTGAGTGGAAACGAATAGGAACATAACAGCCTATGGTAATAACTAATGGCAGTCTGCCAGTGTTATTCTACTAAGGTACCAAAATCAAACTTAGCATCGTCTCCAAAAAAATTTCCTTACCACAATTTATCCGCTTGTTATTCGTGCGTGGAGTAATTCGCACCGGTGTACGAAAGGTATATAAAGAAGACATTTTGGACATTCTCCTCAGTCTGGGATGTTGGTCAGTCCTATAAAGATCTTGACTAAAACACCAACGAAAACAATCTTTACTCATTTACATCCATTATGGGTAAGAATCTGATGCCACCAATATTCATTTCCATTGGGTAAATTCATCATTTGGTAATTTAATCAACTGATTACTGTATTTCCTCAACCATTATCGATCTATGGGTAACCCAATCAACTTATTATCGAATAATTATTTTTATTGTTTTAATGAATTCATTCTCAAAGAAAGAAAAAAAATTTAATGCGATGCACAGCATAACTCTTTATGATTAATTTGTTTCCTTATCTGCATGTGGTTGATTGGAACCAAAGTATGAGCTTTCTAAAGTCTGAAGAGTTGATGAATATACTGATATAAAGAACAAAATGTCATTGAATAAAAAATGAAATCAAATAGAGTGTAATGGCCTTCTCCGTACCCCCCCCCCACTTAGTCTTTTCCTAATTCTACCTAGTTACCTCCCACATCCTCCTCTTCTTCCTCCTCCAAATCCAAAATAGTCGCCTCCAGATCCTACTCCTAATCCTTCTCCTCCAAATTCAACATAGCTGCCTCCAGCTTCTTCTCCTAATCCTTCTCCTCAAAATCCACCATAACCGCCTCCAGATCCTACTCCTAATCCTTCTCATCCAAATCCAAAATAGCTGCCTCCGTATCCTCCTCCTAATCTTTTCAATCCTTTGCTCTCGAGTCAAATAAAATCTGTCATATACGTAATTAAGTATTTATTCAATGACTAGAAAAAAAACTGTCCAAACCCAATATATAAAGTTTATTTTTCATAAACAATGTAAAAACAATACCGATATGATTGTTTATCAGTAAATGGCTAGACGTTTCGATTGATTAACCGGTCAACATATTCCAATTAATGCGTATTCTTGATGAAATATATTGATATATGGAATAGTATTCGTGCTCAAAAATCAATCAAAGAATACAAAATCGGAGCAGAGTAAACATGGATATCAGAAAAAAAATCAGAGGTTTTTTTGGATCAGGTGTCATGGAAAAATAAGCATCCCCTGTTGACCGGTCACACCAGTTGTCATGCTTTTCCATATCGATCCAACATGCTCTTCTAATCGAATCAACTGAGAAATAACAACATGGTGTGTCAACAATATTTGGCACTTTAAACACAAACCGACTAGTTACTCAACAATCTCAATCTGGAGAACCTTAATTAATTCGATATTTAGGTGTATTTGAATAACGCTCAAATTGAAATTTTAGTTTTTTGACTAACCAATTGCAGATAACCTAACCGATCGCTACATTTCCGACCGCGTTATCCGTTAACCAGATTCAATGCTGTCCAAAAATTTAAATTCATTTGCGAAATAAACAAAGAACTACGTACTCTAACTCTTGATTCCCGCCTAATTTTGCACCCATTAAATTCAATTTTAATGGCAATTTGGCCATTAAATCTTTGCTTAAGGATTTCAATCCCTAATGGGACCAAATTCTCTACCCTTAAATGTCCGTCAAGTACACAATACTCTGATATTATATTAAAGCATTTTATTGTGGAAAAGGATTGCCCACGAGAAATTTTCAAAAAGTTTATTAATTAAGCAGTAGTTAATTAACAAAGATTGCATTGAAGTCTATGGGGAAAAGCGTTTTTCAAAATAAAAATTCAAATAATTAGAATATCAATAAATCCTGTGGTGGAAAGATGCATTGAAATATTAAAAATAGAATGATAATTGAAAACAATTTTTTTACCAGCTAAATTTTTTTAATTGATTTTTTTTTCATTAATTAAAAAAGGGGAGATAACTCTTACCAAAATTCAAGGTCATGAATTAGGACACATCCCACTAAACATACTTATGGTAATAAATGGGAAGTATGTCTAAATAAACTGAGTATTCAATGCCTAAATATCTATTATGTTTTCAATTTCATTGAATTTCTTCCTATTAGGGATTTAAGACCTTGTAACAAGGAACAGTTCTATGGTAATTGATTAATCATTTTAATTCCAGCGCTAGATAGTGAATTATCATTAATTTCAGCTCTCGAAAAAAGGGGGGTAGACGATATTTTGTAGTGAAATCGAACTTTCAAGAATCACCATATTTTGAAATAGTCTTGAATATGATAAAATGTATCTCATATCTTTTCTTATGTTTTACGCAAATAAATAAAACATATATAAAGTAATAAAATACAGTTATTTAGTTGTAAATAGCTTTAAAATTGGTGAAAATTCAGCATTTTTTCGTTTTTTGTCAATAAACATATGTTCCCCCCCGTGAAACACAAAAAGCTTTGGCATAAATTTGTAAAATGACAGTCCATATTACCTGTAAAAAGGAATTTTTGTTTCACGGGGGGGAAAGATGTTTTAAAAATATTTTCCGTTTTCCATTGATTTCTATAGTGAAAAACTCGAGTTTTACCAAAATTATAGAGTTATCTCTCTTTGGTTTCCCAAAAAAGTAACGTTTTATTAAAATTCATATAAATATCTATAAAAAATTTGAAAAAAATTCGAATATGTTAACTTTTGAGAATTGACTTAGAGGTAGGCGGTAGAACAATACTATCGTTCGTGGTTCTTTTGTCTATTTTGTCTAAAGATACAATTTGAGTTTAAATTCATTGTATATACGAGTTAGTTATGGAGAGATACTTTCAGCTATAACAGCAGTTGTCATGTCTTTGGTTCATGTGTTGCTGGCCAAGCTAAATCTGACAGTTTTTTCCCGTATCCACATTCGTAGTCGTGGCGACATCTGTCATTAAAGTGGTTTTTGTCCGTGTTTTCATACTTAGTTTAAATGATTATAAAGTTATTATTATTTTATTTGCAAAATAATTAATTTTTTACCTGATATAAATAAGGACCTTGTGCAATTACATGTAATATAGAAAGTGTATACAACAGTCGTGATTTTTTTTTCGGTACAAGAGGATGCTTTAACGAATTACTCCATCGATCAGTAACTCTCAGTAAAACTATATATTATCAATTTATTTTTTGTGCTTTTGAAGTAAAATCTGTAAATCTGGAAAAATATTTTCACTGTTACCACATTATTTTACGACCAATAGGTACCTACCTTAATTAAGTTAAATGAACTTTTTTGTCATATGACCTGCAGATTAAGAATTTACTTCGAATGTATGTACGCATTTTGAACTACTTTTAGTATACTTTTAATAGATAAATATTAGAACACCATTATTGAGTCTAACATACTTTATTTCTTTTTCTGAATTCGTATACATATTTTATCTTAAAAGGCATCTGAATAGTAATTGTATTTTTCAAGAAGGTTGTTGATTTCTACCCCAGAAATATTTTCGTGCTTTTTTGCAGCCAGTTTTGATTTTCTAAGATAAATCAACATACTGATGATGGGGACATTCTGACTTCAGTAATATTGTGACGTCATCAGAAATTCAGCTTATTCTTACAGTGTTATCTTTCTTCAAATTACTTCCTTAAAACTTCCTTGATTATATTTTTATTTTTGAAACTGTAGCATCAGATAATTCAACCTTCTGTGGTGAACATTAGGTAGGTAACCTCGAGGGTCTGTGGGTCATATTTTGAATAATCACAGATTAGCTACATGTCTTAAAAATGAAAGCTTGTGTTTTTCATTCATCTGCTTTGTATTATATGTATATTAATGTAATAGACAAAACCGTATAATTTTGTAGTTTTTTGGAAACACTGACTATAACCTTACATATGGAAATCATGCTCCCCACTTGAACTTGACTCTCTCTCTTTTCTCAATAGCATTCTTTAAGTATTATCAATTTTTTAAAAAGACAACTAGTAAGTGGATGTTGGCACCAAAGGAGCTAAGGGAACAAAGATACATTGTATTTACAGTCTCGTTTGAAATCATCAAGTTATATATACTCAACGAAAAAAGAAACGCATATTCAGATTAAACATGATAATCTAAGTTTTCAGTTTAAACCTTATTTTTTAAAGGGATTTTAGAGTGTGTTACAAATATCAAACATGTTCTATGTTGTGAATTGAAAAGTTAGGTTGATATCATTTTCATCGTTCCTGAATTCTACCGAATTCTAGGGGCATTACAATATGTTCTTTGCAACGTCTCAGCGCTAGTGGGTTTCCAATGTACAGATGTCGTGGACGATCGAATACTAGCTCCTCTAAGTCGCTTGTGTACAATTTGTGCACTTTTACGCGGATTTCTTCAACCAGCAGCAGTTTGTGCGGCAAGTTTCAATCGATTTCTGAAGGGGGATCAGACGGTCCTGTCTGGGTGTGGTAACCCGTTCACGGCCAGTTCTTGGTCTGTTATCCGTGTACTTAGCTGGTGGAGACGTAGTTTAACCACTGCAAATCCGATGAAATGCAGTTACAACTTCCTGTTGTGTAGCTCCGGTTATCCTCATAGTTAGCCCGTGTTGCCTTCATCTTTGTTGAGGCGTTGCAGCATCAACATTGCAATAAAATCTTAAACATGGGTTTAATAGTGTTTATTGTTTCTCTAAATCTACATATTCAATGAAAATAGATCCCCCGATTTAAAAAAAATCATGCAAAAAACACTATTTTCATAAACATGATTAATCAAAGGAAGTAATTCAACACTTGGGTTTTAAAACCCCATGTTGTCCTTTAATAATTCACAGGTATCCAATGATAAAAAGGTAGTTGTTCCAAATGCTTTTGCAAAAGAAAATTTAAGAGTAAAACAATATGCGTTTCTTTTTTGTTGAGTATATGATCGATACTTTGGCATTCTCAGAAAATACAATCCATTATATGCGATCTAAGGGGTTTTTTTTTTCAAACTAATGGTTAGATCATTGTTTATGCAATAAATTGTAAGAGATTTTTCCGTTACCCGATCACAACAAGGATCTAACACAGCAAGAGTGTCACTGGTCGACAGGGGATGACTAACCCTCCATTAAACTGATCCCGCTTCTGATGTTTTGCGGGAATCCATGTTTGCTTTGCTCCGCATTTGTATTGTTGTTGTTCTTTATTATGAATACTGTTCGTGCATACGCATGTTGATTATGGAATCTTCTGAAAACTAGATGATCGACTGTCACAGTACTGTTAGAGTATCTGCATTAACCAATTAACGCTTGTTTGTATGATTTTTGGCTATAAAAAATACTGAATAAAAATTAAATGATGCCTATTTTTTTCTCACGAAATGTTGATGTGATTAAGGAATTTTAAAAAAAGAACAAAAACTTAATTATTATTTCAACATTGTATAACGTCTTTAAAATTTATCAAGTTCAATATTTTTTAAATAATATTGAAAACAATTGCACAATTTTCCCCAAAGATGGTCAACGATCTTGATAAAATTACTATATATTTCAACAAAACTCGATTACAACGAAGCGCATTGAAGTGGTACAATTTTCAATTTTGATCAACTGATAAACCTGTTTAACGTCTTATATACTATCCGTGAATCTGCATAAACCAATTAACGTTTCATTGTTTGATTTATAGCGATAACAAGTATTGAATTGAATATTAAATAATTATTTCTATTTTTTCAAAAACAAATGATAATAAATTAATACATTATACAGTATTGCATAATTGAATTAATTAAATCATATATAACGAAAAAAAAATATATACGAGGGTTGATCCAAAAGTAATGTCACAGCTTCCATAAAAAATATATACAAGGTTTGATTCAGAAGTAATGTCACAGCTTCCATAAAATAGTCGACGTAAATCAACCAAATTATACAGTATAAAAAAGTATACCGGATACGCACTGTCATACACTCAAACCACTTAATCTTCGTTTCATTGTAAAAAATATTTGAGTTTCACTAACAAATTCACATATTTCACTTTTTTTCAAGGAATTCTTGTACACTGACTCTATATGAAAATTAGTCCTGTGTCAGAATTATTTGAACAGAACCATAAGACAATCTTAAAGTTGCTCTTATTGCTCTAACAGTAACACGTCTCTCTTTTTTGACGACGTCCGACACTACTGAACGTTTTCGCCTGACCTTCTTTTTCCGTCTTACTGTCCTCTGCTGATCATTCAATAACCCGTGACCAACCAAAAATTGTCTGTCTGTATGCGTTTCAGCTTTAATGGAGGCCAAGGTAATAGTAATCATTTGATACTTATCTTTAATATTCCAAAAACAAAAACAAAAAAATTTTCATTTATATTTACGAAACATTTATAAAATATAGACAGTTACAAGGCACATACATTGTTGTTACAATAAGTATAGAAATATGAATAGTCATTCAAAAATCGTTAAAATGTTATTCAGTTATAATTTTGCAAGAATTACACTGAAAGTATAATTATGAATATCTCATGTATCCAAAAAGAGCAGAAATAAAGGACTAAGGATTGGTCAGCCTATCCAGGGATAGGTTATATTTGCTAACAGGGCCAATATGATGTTAAAAAGATGTTAAGAAGCTTGTTATATTCCTATAACATTAATTTTGCTGTTAATATACTCTATATTTCTGCATTTTAATGAGTCGTACTTAGCTGTTTGTGCTTTTGTTTGTGTATTTAGTTTGGCACATAGAAACATTTTTCCGCAGTTGCATTTTAATTTGAATATTTTAATATGTCATTGGTACATTTTTATGTTAAGTTTACACTGATTTTATTTCTTTTAAAGCCATGGAGATACAAGCAATGATAGAATATATCAACAAACGTGTAGAGTAGAACTTTGGCGAGCCCCACGTGAATGTCGCAGGGATCCCGTTTCTTCTTCATACAATAATACTATTAATCACCCAACTAAATTTTGACCGTTAGGTTGCTTTTTAAGCTTTTTAAGGTTTTGGGCGACGTTGTCAATGAAACAGGCCTACCGGGTTTCCCTCATTACCATGCTGTTTTTGTTTATGAAAACTACGCATGCGTGTATAGCATGGAATGTGAACCTCGAACACGTGGCTCTGTAGATATTAATAGGCCATAAATAATTATCAATTCTAATGGAATAATCAGAATTATCTACTTATGAAGCTTGTAATTTTCTAAAAGTGTATACATTTATGATTATAAAAAAATCCAAATCCTATCCGAAAATTTTAACAAGTCTGTTTTTGATGAGATATTGATTTTCACAATACGAACAATTGAATGCATCCTAATTTGAAAGATGCATAGACACAGATTTGAAGTTAATATTTTCTGCATAATATCACGAGGAGAATTTTTATTTTGCGTAAATTTGATTCCCTCGCTGCCCTATATCGTTGCATTTGCTTAACAGCTTAAAAACTCCAAACGTTTTGATTTCATTGACAGCTGCTTTTTCCAAAAAAAAAATGAAACTCGTAAATTTACTTACCTGGTCTTGGTCATTTGCAATTTTAAATGAATGACGTCATTGCTTTTGATAAAAAATATTGTTGTTTTAATCTGATTGATGGAACAAGGGAAATGTCGAAATAAAAAAAGACACTGAAAGGAGCTGTAATGCGTTTTCGCTTCGAAAGGGAAAACCGCTAGAAGAGATGATACATCAGACACACAGAGGAAAGAATGTAAATAAGAAATTTGTATATAGATTGTTTCACAATTTGTGGTGAGATACGGGTGAGATACGGGTTATTGAATGATCAGTAGAGGCCAGTTAGACCAGAAAAAGAAGGTGAATGTGAAATTTGAATGTGAATTTGTAAGTGAAACTCAAATATTCTTTTACAATGAAACGAAAGTAAAGTCACTGTGGTTTAAGTTTATGACAGTGCGTATCCGTTATACTAACTTTAACGTTATTTAGGTGCGGTGACTATACCATAAATGCACTATGCATATAATTCGATATTTTGAAAAGAATATATCGTTTTAATTTGAATATTTTAGAACTGATTTACAAAAAATATAGCTTTAATCATGTATAATTTTGTTGATTTACGTCGACTATTTTATGGAAGCTGTGACATTACTTTTGGATCAACCCTCGTATATATAATTTTTTCATTATATATAATTTAATTAATTCAATTGTGCAATACTGTATAATGTATTAATTTATATCATTTCGTTTTTAAAAAATAGAAATATTTTTTTTGATATTCAATTCAATAATTATTACCGCCATAAATCAAACAATGAAGCGTTAATTGCTTGATGCAGATACACGGATAGTATATAAGACGTTAAACTGGATCATCAGTTTGTCTTCGGAGTTTATAACCAACATGGGTAAACTCTTGGTTGTGATGACCGTTCTCTGCCTGGTGGCCATGGTAACCGGTAAGTGTATACTTCATATGTTATATTCTGTATGAGATATCGGGATAACGAACATTACGAAACAGAATAAGAGTTTTGTTTGTTTTTAGTTTTTCATGTCTTTTTTTTTGTTAAATTTTTGTTTTATAATTCAAAAATTTAACGGCTACTGCAAGAAGTACAAAACACATTCATTGGAAGTAAATTGTAAATCTGCAGGTTAAGTGACAAAACATTAATTTAAATCAATTAAGGAATAAATGTCTGGCTTTTGGTGTATGATAAGATAAACCAATTGACCTAATCCAAAATTGCAATTGTGCATGAACTTCAACATGAAAAACAAAAAACAAGCAAAACTATTATTCTGTTTCGTAAATTCCTTAAGCTTGCCCGATGCCAGCCCCACTTGTTTTTCTCTACTGTAGTTCTCTTTCTCTCTCATTCATTCTCCTTAGATTATATCTTTATCTTTCGATTAACTAAAACCTTCATGAAGAAATTGGATTTTTTTTCATTTATCTTAGATTTAAAAAAAAAAAGGAAATATTTTACAAATAAAGTAATATTTACTTTATCACTATTTCAGCTGTCTATGATAAAAACGAAAAATGCAACATTTTTCACAGATGTTGCCATGACTACGAATGTGGAAAACGGGAAATATTGTAAAATTTACCCTAGCCAGCAACCCAAGAACCAAAGACGTGGCTACTGCTGTTTTAGCGGTGAGTATCTCCCAACATTTTTTTAAACATTTTTTTCAATTTATTTAAATTAAGAATGGGAATTTGCATCCAGAAGTAGTCAACTCGGTGGAAACAATAGCAATCCGTAAGAAAGTTTGTAATCAGTTAGTCGTAAAAAAAATACAATGTACGATTGAAGTTCATTGAACGTTATTTACATTCTAGGGTTGTCCAGTAAAATCTTAGTGAAAGCGTTTTTCTCGAAAAATAATTGGTGCACTAAGCTGATGTTTTCAGCAAATGTTTATTTATCATATTTAAGTGCATCTTAATTTTGGTGATAAAATATTGGACAGAAAATTATTCTGCAGTCTGAATGTCCACAGACCAGAGTATTGCCCTACGGCGCACGATAAAAAGGGGTATCATTAGAGAATCTAAGAGTATGACTTCGAAATAAAATTATTACCTAAACCCTCCAAGGGTGTAATTACCCTGTCCCCCATCTGAATAAAACTGAACTGCTCTCCGGTGCTCAACAAATGTCGCCATGCATTTTCCGTGTGTTGTGTTTACCATTTTCTCATTTTTAATGTCCGGGAAACTGCAAAAACTTGTGCAAATGCCTTGAAAATATTCCAAAAGACAATATAATAGATAGTCGAATTGAAAATAGATTTATTCCATTCTTATCTATGTCATTATTTTCGTTTCAATTTTTTGGCAATGGAACATAAACTTCTGTAAGATTTGCCCTTTAAATTTGTAAATGAATTTTGATAAACATGTTCCGAGGTTTTCATAGTTGACAAAGACGTTTAACATGAAATAAATTGAATATTCATGTCGTTAAAGAATAAAGGTAAATAGAATGGTTAATTTTCAAACTTCTTTTCAGTTTTTCTTGAGTATAAGAAAAGATGTACTTAAGAAAAGAACAAAGTACGGTATTGGCCAAAAAAATTAAAATGCCGGTTGTCAGATCTGATCCGTTCAAAACATTTTAAAGAACTTAGAATTTTTAGAATTAAATGATATATAATTTATATACCTGACTCAAAAGTATGCATTAGAAAAATAACGCTCAATACTGTACCTTTTATAGCACACCCCTACTAATGTGTTCGGAACCTTTTATTTTTCGGTGTTCTGCAGATTATAAAGCCCGATGAGTTCTGAGTAGCTCTGGCAGTGGCCCTGGCGAGAGTTAGCGAGACTACAGCGAGATAGGGTAAATTATTCACGGAAATGTGGCTAGGAAGTTATAAGCACGTGGAGATATGGTAAACAGAAAAGTTATGTTGCATTTCAGTTTTCACCACCCTATAATATCTGTAGAGATGTACTTCAATCGATCTCTCTTACATTCATTCAAACTCAAATCTTAAGTATTCTCTATAATACACTTTTCTGCAGTAATGAATTAAAATTTCTCTCTGGACAAAATTTTGCATGGGAACCGGGACTATATTTTTGGCGTCAGATTAGCAAATGCGGCACCAACATGACTTTGAATGACCAATCAGCTGAATGAGAATTGCATTATGGGTTACTACGAATACTACAAGAATTTTACACTTGAAAAAAAGAAAACCATGGAAGTAAATGAAAAGCATTTCTTAAAATTCCATTCCTTTCATGCTCACAATGACAAAAAAATCATTTGAATTAATGGTGAAAGGCTAGGTTTCTTAAAGTCATACTGCAAAAAAGCGATTTTGCGTCTGTATTAATTCCTTTGTTGTACTATCGGTGAATACAATTGTCAGGTGGTTTCCCCGGCCACGAGATCACGAATATAGTTATGTAAACAATGTTTTGTCCATTTAAATGCTTACTTGAAGCGCTAGTGTTCTAAAGTAGACACAAACTACATTTTATAAACATATTTTTTTCTAGCCAACAATAAATCTTTCATAGTTTCTAATCTTTGTATTTTGTTCATAAGAATATTTTTTGTTGATTTTGAACTCCATCGACACAATCATAGATTGACCTGAACCACGTGTTCGAAGTAAACATGTATTTGGCGTAAACATTGCTATTCATTGGTCAGTTGCTCGTGGTAAGATCCTCTGTGCGCATTTATAACAATAGCCATATAAGGCAAACAAAGGTTTGTCAGTGTGGATGAAATTACACATATTTTTTTACCAGCGCATCGGTCGCTTAAGTGAGCTCTTATTTTCGCCATAATGTATGATACATTGTTATTTTAACACACACAACCCCTTAGCCACCCTATTTCTGTTGAAAATCATGTAAGTCTTTCAAAAAGGTCTGGAGTCACATTTTTACAGGACATATTTTCAAAAGAAAAAGACTATAGCAATTTCCTGTTTACTGCCAATTCTATTTATAAAAGTGGTTCTACCCTATCATCCTTGAATAGGTCAACCTAAACCACGTGTCTTGAATTTAAATCACAATAACATTAGTAGGGGTGTAGCAGAACGTCGAGATTTTACGAAGAATTTTGACGCCACGTCATACTTTTAACGTGTAGTAAGCGTAATCTGAAAATTCTAACTTACTCGCTAGGACACAGTAAATATATTAAATACTAGTATATATTTAAGAAATTAAGTTGTTGATTTATTAAGGATTTCCATCCCTAATGGGACCAAATTCCCTACCCTTAATTAAATGTCCGTCAGGTACATAATGCTTTGATATCCTATTAAAGCATTTTATAATGGAAAAGGATTGCCCACGAGAAATTTTCAAAAATTTCATTAATTTAGCAGTGGTTAATTAACAAAGATTGCATTGAAGTCTATGGGAAAAAGCGTTTTTTTTTTTCAAAATAAAAATTCAAATAATTTGAATATCAATAAATCCTGCGGTGGAAAGATGCATTGAAACATTAAAAATAGAATGACCATTGAAAATAATTTTTTTACCGGCTAAAATTGTTGTAATTGATTTTTTTTATTAATTATAAAGAGGGGAGATAATTCTTACCAAAAGTCAAGGTCATGAATTAGGACACATCCCACTATGCATACTTATAGTAATAAATGGGAAGTATGTCTAAATAAACTGAGTATTCAATGCCTACAGATCTGTTATGTTTTCAATTTCATTGAATTTGTTCCTATCAGGGATTGAAGACCTTAATACGTCATCGTTGTTTTGCTTTTGCTTTTTTTTAAATTTATTTATTATCATTATTACTTACAATGTAATCATCCACGGTGTCTCCGCTTTAGTTGATGAGAATTGTTAAAAGTCCAACTGAGGAACGTGGAGAATAAGAAATAAACCGTGTTTTCTCTTTGACATTTGATTTCATTTTATTGCAGTAATTATACGTTTAAATAAAATAAATAGCTATTTCTCTTAAATAATTTTTTTAAAAATTCTACATCAGATCTAGTGAAAAAAAATGTACTGATGAGAAAAAAAATCGATGTATCCCCGGCACCAAAAAAGTTCAATTCTCAAGAATATGGTTTGTAAGGTGCAAGAACAAAAAACTCGAATGTCAAGATAATATTATTTATATTATATAATTATTGGAACAGTACTATAGAAGACTATGGTTATATTTAATGTACAGTAGAAATCCCCCTCTAATGGTCAATTTTGCTAATAAACTTATAAAGACATTAAGGACCCTCTCTACACAAGTGCAAAAAAAAATTTTGGACATTGAGAAAAATATTTTGTATAAAGGAGTTAATATTGAGTTTATTTATTTAATTTTCACTGTATGGTGCGTGGCATTTACCTCCGGGAAAAATGTTCAAAGTCAACACAGTATCAACACAAATCACTGTTAATTACTTCAATAGAGAAAATACATGTACAAATCAAACGTTCAGTTAATTGATTTTGGCCTTTAAAAATGTTACGAATACTTGTATTTATTACAAATTGAGTAATAAATTGTAAATTTCAATTTTTAGAAATTTAGATCTAGGGGCAGATCACTCTAACTGCAGAAAAATACCTTAGAATCAGAACTCTTTAGTGTGCAGTGTAGAGAGGGTTCTTAAATCATATGAATTGGAATGCGAGGGATTTCGATCCCGATTTTAACAAGAGGCCCAGGGGCCACATCGCACATCGTAGGAAAAAGCACAAATCACTCGGCCATGGTGGCCCCACCCTACCCCCGGGGGTCATGATTTGAACAAACTTGAATCTACACTACCTGAGGATGATTCCACATGAGTTTCATCTTTCCTGGCCCAGTGGTTCTTCAGAAGAAGATTTTTTTTTTAAATGCCATTAATTTTTCACTAATTCATCAGTATCTCCCTTTGAAAGAGGGCGTGGCCCTTCCTTTGAACAAAGTTGAATTCCCTTTACCTAAGGATACTTTGTGGCAAGTTTGGTTGAAATTGGCCCAGCGGTTCTTGAGAAGAAGATGAAAATGTGAAAAGTTAACGACGCCGACGACGACACACGACGGACCAATTTTGAACAGAAAAGCTCACTTGAGCCTTCGGCTCAGGTGAGCTGAAAACAGATAATGGGTACATGAAAACTGATTGTTTTCTGTGATACATTCATTTATATCCTGCTTGATGACAGAGGAAAACTTAAAATTTAAATGTAAACACCCCCCTCCTTTTGAGTTTAATGATTTCTTTTCATTTATATATGCCTTCAACAAATATTTTTGTTTTAATAAGTCATGTAAAATAATATTTGATAAGACTGAAAATGAATTATCAATAATTGTGTTGATTCAAAAGTTTTGTTGGGGGGGGGGGGGTTATAAATCGAACTTTCAGTTAAGACTGAATAACATAACAGGTATTCTTTCAATTCGATTATAAAGTTTTAAAAACCTTAATTTTCGGAAATTATAATTGTTTTAGTATTCAGCTGAGTACTATACTTGTTTCTCACTTGAAAGGCTTTCTACATTTTTATTTAAGTCCGTGTAAATACTTACATACGTATAAGAGTCATTTGAATATATGATTACATATTCAATACATGTTGACAATTATGTCGGATAAGTATAATCGCTCGTGGATTATTTTTCAGAATCCTCACCTTCCAGCAGCCGATGACAAATATTTATTCCAAATGTTTTTATTTCAAGCTTTTGCCTATTAATATTAGGATCAAAATGTTTAAGTTGCTAGTATCACTTTCCGTTTTTTTTTTTCATTTCTCGCAAAATTTCCTTGCTTGGTAGAGAATTGTAGCCTTTTAAAAATAATAAAAATCATAGCTTCCTTGTGTCTTTACTTTTCTGGCAATTGAACGTGTTATACGTATGATTCTCACAATAAACAAAAAGAATCTAATGGGCTTATTTACAATACAATACAGGTATTCCCTGTATGTAAAGGATATACGGAACATGTAAAATCAATGCACTGGTCCATGAAAAGTAATTTTAGTCATTTTCCACAGGAATTAATGTTAATAAAGTAAGCAAAAAACAAGAAAACAAACAAAGATACCAACAACCTGCAATCCCCGATACCCGGGACACGGGTCTTTCATAAGTTGGCCCTTGAAAACCCCCTCCCAATAAATAGATATTTCCGTTTCTGAGAGCGTTGCGGTGACGTAGCATCATTTTTGCTTTCATGGATAAGCAGGAAGAAAGCTGTTTTTAAATCAAATTTAATTTTTAATCGTGCATTTTTAGTGCTCATTTGTTAATGCAGAAACATAAAAAAAAATTGATAAAACGGTCCCAAATGTGTTGGGTTTTTTTGTGTATGTTTTGTATAGACCTAATTTTATTGAGGAAAAACTGTATTCCTCTTGCGACTAATTAAGATTAATATTTCAAAAGGAAGTACTCTTGCAAATTCCCAGAATTGATTTTAAAAGAGATAAAAATCGAAGGTACTTTTTCTTCGAAATTGAAAAAGATATATTTTTGTTTCAGTTAATTGCACACAATTTAGATTCCAAATAAAATAAATTTAACGCTGCATAAACAGACGAATAATAGGTTAATATGATACATGTACAGGTTGGGCTAACTGAGTGCTTTTCCTATCTATGTATATTTAATCATTGTTATGACATGCTTTACGGTACAGGAAATAAAATCAACCATTTAGAATGAAGAAAAGAAGGAAAAAAGTAAATTTAGACCTGTTTTTGTATTCCTTTTTTTTTTTAGAATTCAATTATAAATTACCACATGAGATAAAGATAATCATTAACATAACCCTTTGTATTTGATACGAGCTATATCGATGAGTGGGTATAAATTTGATATTTTGATATATAAAAGATTTTTTCAGTTAGCCTAGTATTTGGGCGTTATAATTCGCATCATGGTGCTCAAGTATCGGGGCGCATTAAATCCAAGAAGAAAACATATGTTGCGACACATTAGCCAAGTACAATGTACATATTTAAAAAAAATATTATTGTGCTTTTTTATGGCATGAATTGAGGCCTATGGGATATTTTAGTACTGTTATTTAATAATACATGTACAGCCGACGGACACTATAGTATACTAACTTACAAGTGCATACGATGTACAAACAGCATAAGCAAAAGCGGCATCTTTAACTAAAATTTATTCTTTGTTTTCAAAATATGTTATTTATATTTATAGGTATTTATATAGTTTACTATGTCCAGTGATGGGACTTGAAAAAAAATATCATTCTGTGTAAATTAAGCGTCATTAGTATCGAATCAGGAACATTGCGTCGGTAGAATATCTTTATTCGTATGCTAACTTTTGTAAAATTCATATTGATCACAGGTGACAACCAACATTATTTTAATAGTGTAACTAAGATATGTAATGATGAACTTATATGCGAAAAACAAAAGTGGTTGTTGCTTGTGAAAGGGTCTAATTTCAGCAAAGATTACTCATTTTTCAACATAATTTAACGATTTTACACAACCATTCAATGTTAAGCGCGTAATAGTGACGTCATAGTTAAAAATTACGTCATTTTTTTACCTGTAGAATTTAGTTCTTGTCTTCCTTACTTCAATGCATAACATCAACAAACGATATAAAGAAGACTAAAATATCGTATTATTTCGGCAAATTACTTCTAATACCGTACTTTGTTCTTTATAAAGAAAATTCATGCACTGATACGATAAACCGGTTAATCAATTGGAACGTCTAGCCTTTATCAGATTGACAATTTTATTATATTTACATTTTATATCAGAAATAAATTAAATATACCGTCAAGTTTTGGGTTTCATTAGTTCTTTTCTAGATACTGAATAAAGTCTTAACTATGTATATTACATATTTTATAGGACTTGGAAGCAATGGATTGGCAGGATATGGATTAAGATTTGGAGGGGAAGGTATCATGGGTTAAGAGGAGGGGGAGGAGGATTTGGAAGAATAGGAATAGGATTAGGAGGAATAGGAATAGGAAGAATTGGAGGAGGAGGATTAGGTAAAGGAGGATTGGGAGGAGGAGGAGGATATGGAGGAATAGGAATAGGATTAGGAGGAATAGGAATAGGAAAAATTGGAGGAGGAGGATTAGGTAAAGGAGGATTGGGAGGAGGAGGAGGAGGAGGAGGAGGAGGATATGGAGGAGGACTGGGAGGAGGAGGATAGAAGAGGTCCAGGGGAGGTGATTACAGAGTAGGATTCGGACGAACAGGATACGATTAACACAAATGGCACCTTAATTATAAGTACAAAAATAGAATAAAGCTTATCATTCTGCATTTTCTGGACGTTTTAGAAAAATACAGATTGCAGTGATGCTTGATCAACTCTAATTTAAAGCATCTTTATTAAATCTTGCAACATACTTAACCTTAGTTTTTTTTTCATAGAAGAATCAATGTAACATTTTGAGTGATTAGTTGAAATACAATTCTCTCATATCTTTTCATACCACTCTACAACTTATTGTTTATCTGTATTTTCAAAAAAATTAAATGAATTTGAGAATTTGAAATAAAAAATCATTTGAAGCTTTCTTATTTTATCTATTTCCGTTTTTCTTTAATTGCAAAACTTTTCTCTCTACCGCTACTAGTATCTACTACCACCTCCCCCTGCATCGAGAGGGAAAATTTTATTAACATTATTAAAGATGGCCTACTATAAGTATATTTTTACCAAAAATAAATATTTTTATCCTTTCTGAAATATGTCATGCACATGATAGAGAACTGTGAAGCAGGTCTACAATTTATTTGTCAAATATCTATAATGCTTTTCAGATTCATCATCATTCGTCAGTGTTAAAAGAAATTAAAAGTTGAACTTTTTGCGCGTAAAGCTATCTTAATGTATTTTATACGAAAATACGAAAGGCTTTAAAAAAAAAAAACTATGTGAGTAACAGTAATGAGAAAATAATACGATTTAGAGAAAACCACAAGGTAGGATCTTTGTTTTGCTTTTTTTTTTTCTGGTCAATGCTCCTATTTTGATTGCGGAAATAATACCATGTCACATGTCAGATGACGAGATATTTCCATAGAGAAATTGATCTCTTTGTTTGACAAAGGAGAACTACTTTTTATTTTCAACTACCAGATGTTTCTTGCAACTGCAAACTTTTACAATATCCTCTGAAAAATCCACCATAATTCTAAGGAATATCTTAATCTGTTCGATGATTTATCAATATATCAATATCTAACATTGCAATTAACATATACCTTGCAGTTTGGGAGGAGAAAATTCTTTTCCTATTACAGTAAATATGTGAACTTAGGAATTTCCTGTATTTACTAAACCTTTCAGTAAATACATTTATTTACTGGTTGTGTTAACACATACATGTATTACTGAATAAAAAAGACAATTGAATTGTCGTATTTACTGAGCATATTTCAGCAAATTTTACACCTATTATATTGGACTAAGCAGGGTGATTTAACATATGTTTTGAAATATTTAAAAAAAAGTGTACAAATACTAGTGCCATTTACTGGTTTTTATTTGAAAGTAAACAGTAAACGACATTAGTATACATGTTTTAAAACAATACACTCTGTGGATTTTTCTACAAAGCTGGTATTCGTCATAGATTAATTTCTGATTCTTTACGAGCCCCCTTGTCTGTCTGTATGCGTTTCAGCTGTAATGGAAGTCAAGGTAATTGTAATCATTTGATTAGAATAGTAATCATAATTGTTTATTCCAAAAACAAAAAAAACAGTTTCTTTTTTCATTTATGTTTACAAAACTTTTATAAAACATAGCCAGCAGTTTTGTTACAAGGCACATACATAATTGTTACAATAAATATAGAAATATGATTAATCATTCAAAAATCGTAAAAATGTTTTTCAGTTTTAATTTTTCAAGAATTACACTGAAAGTATAATTATAAATTTTTTCGTGCATCCAAAAAGAGCAGAAACAAAGGACTAAGGACTGGTCAGCCTAAATACGACCCAGGGATAGGTTATATTTGCTAACAGGGTCAATATGATGTTAAGAAGATGTGAAGAAGCTTGTTATATTCATCTAACATTAATTTTTCTGTTAATATACTCTATATTTTTGCTTTTTAATGAGTCTTGCTTAGCTGTTTATCCTTTTACATTATGGGTACGATTAATAATTTTAAAAAAAATGCCCTTTGATCCGGACATAAGTCATCTTGATAACCGGGAAGCTAGTACATGTAATTGATATCTTTAATTACTGCTGGTTTCCAAACAATGATTGGTTGATTGTATATTGTTTAACGTCCCCCATACAGTACCGACGAGACCCAACCTGACACAAAGCAGTCCTAGGGCAGTCCCGCAGCGGTCCTAGAGCAGTTCCATAGCAGTCCCAGAGTCGTCTCAACAGTCCCAGCGGTCCCAGAGAGCAGTCCCAGAAAGCAGTCCCAGCAGTCCCAGTGGGCGAGGTTTATTTATTAAGTGGGAGGAGCTAACTCAGAAATGAGATTTCCAATAAACAATGAACCTATAAAAGACAGCTGAAATTTATTCTGAGGAGTATGCAAGGAATTCTTACTATACGAAGGTCATTTACACTGTACATGTATGAACAGTATGTGCATACATAGGAACAATTTCAAATACCGGTAATATTTATTGAAGGAAGAAGGCTTTCACACCTACATAAATGAATTACACTGAACATGAATATTAACACAATTATCTGGTATTTTCATAATTCAATTTTTTTTCTGTGATTGATACTGGTTCCCATATTTATTTTTTTTAACAAAAATTTAAACTTGAATTGATTATTCCCCACAAGAATAAGCTTTAAATAGATCGTATAATTATAGACCTTTGCCAATTTCCATTCTATCCGGATGCTCTAAAGGCATTTTCTTAAGTATTGGGGCTTTTGAAAAAATTCTTTGTTATTTTTTCCAAGTATATTAATTATTTTTCAGACATGATTATTTTTACTGACATGTTAATTTAATTATTGTTAGTTTCTTTAGCCCTATAATACTCAGTTTTATGCAACTGTTTTCATTGCAAATCACCAGAATGGAACCCTCAGATTATGTTTAAAATTAATTAATCCTGAAAGAAATTTATACACATTTCAATTATCATTTTTTTTGCATTACATAGATTAAAATATTGAGCAGCATGTTCAATGATGTGTAACACTGATACGTGTAGCCAAATAACATGCGATTGATTTTCTGCCCAAAGGCTATTGAAACTGCAAGTGTTGATACCATTTAATTTATACACATTATCGTCCTGGTAAAAACAAGGAAAACAAAAAGGAAATAAATCACAATTCCCGGTATTTTCAACTGTTTATTTTCAGATAAATGTACTCTTTTAAAAACTTGTTTATAAATTAAAGACTAATTCATTTATACATTCCCCAATAATTGTTCACATTGTTTACATGTGTATGTTACAGAAGATTGGTGGCAAAATTTTATTTCATGGTCATAACATAAATTGTTAGGTATATTTTAGAGTTGCATGGAATACTCTTTTTAGCGTGGTACATGTACTTGTAAAACGTGTAGCTTTTTCAATTAAAAATTCAATGGGATTCGATACACAACACCCCTACTAATGTTATTGTGATTTAAATTCAAGACACGTGGTTTAGATTTACCTATTCAAAGGTTATAGGGTAGATCCGGTTTTATAAATGAAATTGGCAGTAAACAGGAAATTGCTATAGTCTGTTTCTTCTGAAACATGTCCTGTGAAAAATGTGTGTTTGCACACCTTTCTGAAAGACTTTCATGATTTTCAACAGAAATGGATGGCTTAAGGGGGTGGGGGTGGTAAATAACAATTAATACATCTTATATATACTTAACTGCAAAAATTACAGCTTACTAGCGACCGAGATGCTTGTAAAAAATGTATAATATCATTTACACTGACAAACCTTAAAATGTTTGCCTTATATGGCTATTGCTATTATACGCACAGAGGATCTTACCACGAGCAACGCCAAATACATGTTTACATGTTACTTCGAACAGGTGGTTCAGGTCAATCTATGATCATATCAATGGAGTGCAAGTAATAAAAAATGTTCCTATGAAACATTAGAAACTATTAATAATATCACTGGCGTTTTTAATTTGTTAATAACTATAGAGAAAAATATGCTTAATAAAACGTATACGTAGTTCGTGTCAAGTTCAGAACACCAGCAATTCAAGGATAAGGGAAACGAGCAGCTTCTCCTATGCGTTTAAATGGACAAAACATTTTTTACATAACTATACTGCTATACATGTATACTCGTGATCACGTGTGTTGGCAAGGGAATCCACCTGGCAATAGTATTCACCGATAGTACAATAAAGGAATTTATCAAGCGTAAAATTCCTGTAGTATTCGAATAGTAACCCATAATGCAATTCTCATTCATCTGATTTGTCAGTTAAAAGTCATTTTGGTGCCCCATTTGCTAATCTGACGCCAAAAATATAGTCCCGGTTTCCATGCAAAATATTTGTCTAAAAAGAAATTCTAATTCATGACAGCAGAAAATTGTATCATAGAAAAAACTTTAAAATAATTTAAACTTGAATGAATTCAAGAAAGATCGATTGAAGTACATTTCTACAGAATGATATTATAGGGTGGTGAAAACTAAAACACAACATAACTTTTCTGTTTACCATGTCTCCACGTGCTAGTCACTTCCTAGCCACATTTCCGTGAATAATTTACTCTGTCTCGCTGAAGTCTCGCTAGCTCTCGCCAGAGCCAATGTCAGAGCTATTCTGAACTCATCGGGTTTTATAATATGCAGAACACCGACAAATAAAAAGTTCCGAACACATTAGTAGGGGTGCACAATGGGCGAAGCTATCGTGTAACTCAGAACCTTTTCCACACATGAGTGAACAAAGCAGTCCCAGAAAGCAGTCCAAGGTACAGCTGGGACTGCTGGGTCTGCTTTTTATAGCAGTCCAAGAGGCTCCCACAACGGTTCCAGAGCAGTCCCACAGCAATCCAAGAGCAGCTTGGGGATGGTTGGTACTGTATGGAGAAGCCACCACTTGCCGGTGGAGAGCTGCAAATTTTGTTTTACACTCGGCACTCTGGCCCAGCGAGCAGTAAGGGTTTTTCCCTTGCCGCCACCTACTGCGACACGGGACCTCGGTTTGTACGATCCAATCCATCCTAAGGAATTCACGTCCCACAGTGGGATTCGAACCCACGACGTAAGGATCAACTCCTTACTTAGCGACTCCAAAGCAGACGCTCTAACCACTGCGCCACTCGAGCATCTCCAAACAATGTTAAAACATTTTTTGTAATAGATTTCTTTTACACGCTTAGTTTGTTTCTATAACTTTGTATTGTTTGAATTATAATCTATATACATAACTGTGTATTTAGTTTGGCACATAGAAACATTTTTCCGCAGTTCCATTTTAATTTGAATATTTTAATATGTCATTGGTACATTTTTATGTTAAGTTTACACTGATTTTATTTCTTTTAAAGCCATGGAGATACAAGCAATGATAGAATATATCAACAAACGTGTAGAGTACATCTTTTGGCGAGCCCCACGTGAGTGTCGCATGGATCCCGTTTCTTCTTCATACAATAATAATATTAATCACCCAACTAAATTTTGACCGTAAGGTTGCTTTTTAAGCTTTTTAAGGTTTTGGGCGACGTTTTCAATGAAACAGGCCTACCGGGTTTCCCTCATTACCATGCTGTTTTTGTTTATGAAAACTACGCATGCGTGTATAGCATGGAATGTGAACCTCGAACACGTGGCGATGTAGATATTAATAGGCCATAAATAATTATCAATTCTAATGAAATAATCAGAATTATCTACTTATGATGCTTGTAATTTTCTAAAAGTGTATACAATTATGAGTATAAAATATCCAAATCCTATCCGAAAATTTTAACAAGTCTGTTTTTGATGAGATGCTCCGTACCGTCACTTTAAGATATTGATTTTCACAATACGAACAATTGAATGCATCCTAATTTGAAAGATGCATAGACACAGATTTGAAGTTAATATTTTCTGCATAATATCACGACGAGAATTTTTATTTTGCGTAAATTTGATTCCCTCGCTGCCCTATATCGTTGCATTTGCTTAACAGCTTAAAAACTCCAAACGTTTTTATTTCATTGACAGCTGCTTTTTTTAAAAAAAAAATGAAACTCGTAAATTTACTTACCTGGTCTTGGTCATTTGCAATTTCAAATGAATGATGTCATTGCTTTTGATAAAAAATATTGTTGTTTTAATCTGATTGATGGAACAAGGGAAATGTCGAAATGAAAAAAAAAAACACTGAAAGGAGCTGTAATGCGTTTTCGCTTCGAAAGGGAAAACCGCCAGAAGAGATGATACATCAGACACACAGAGGAAAGAATGTAAATAAGAAATGTGTATATAGATTGTTTCACAATTTATGGTGAGATACGGGTTATTGAATGATCAGTAGAGGCCAGTTAGACCAGAAAAAGAAGGTCAGACGAAAACGTTCAGTAGTGTCGGACGTCGTCAAAAAAAGGAGACGTGTTATGGTTAGAGCAGTATGAGCAACTATAAGTTTGTCTTATGGTTCTGTTCAAAAAATTCTGACACAGGGCTAAATTTTATATAGAGTTAGTGTACAATGGGCGCCAAGAATTCCTTAAAAAAGAGAAATATGTGAATTTGTTAGTGAAACTCAAATATTTTTTTACAATGAAACGAAAGTAAAGTCACTGTGGTTTAAGTTTATGACAGTGCGTATCCGTTATACTAACTTTAACGTTATTTAGGTGCGGCGACTATACCATAAATGCACTATGCATATAATTCGATATTTTGAAAAGTATATATCCTTTTAATTTGAATATTTTAGAACTGATTTACGTCGACTATTTTTATGGAAGCTGTGACATTACTTTTGGATCAACCTTCGTATATATTTTTTTCGTTGTATATAAATTAATTAATTCAATTATGAAATACTGTATAATGTATTAATTTACCATCATTTTGTTTTTTAAAAATAGAAATAATTTTTTAATATTCAATTCAATACTTATTATCGCTATAAATCAAACAATGAAGCGTTAATTGGTTGATGCATATACACGGATAGTATATATTAAGACGTTAAACTGAATCATCAGTTTGTCTTCGGAGTTTATAACCAACATGGGTAAACTCTTGGTTGTGATGACCGTTCTCTGCCTGGTGGCCATGGTAACCGGTAAGTGTATACTTTATACGTTATATTCTGTATGAAATATGGGGATAACGAACATAAATGGTGTTTTTATAATTTAAAAATTTAACGGCTACTAAAGGAAGTACAAAACACATTCATTGGAAGTTAATTGTAAATCTGCAGGTTAAGTGACAAAACATTAATTTAAATTAATTAAGGAATAAATGGCTGGCTTTTGGTTGTATGATATGATAAACCAATTGACCTAATCCAAAATTGCAATAGTGCTTGAACTTCATCATGAAAAACTAAAAAAAAAAATTATTCTGTTTCTTAAATTCCTTACCTTATCCTTATCCTTGCCCGATGCCAGCCCCCAAGTTTTTTCTCTGCTGGAGTTGTCTTTCTCTCTCATTCACTCTTCTTAGCTTATATCTTTATCTTTCGATTAACTGAAACCTTCATGAAGAAATTGCATTTTTTCATTTATCTTAGATTTTAAAAAAATATTTTACAAATAAAGTAATATTAACTTTATCACTACATGTATTACAGCTGTCTATGATAAAGACGAAAAATGCAACATTTTTCAAAGATGTTGCCATGACTACGAATGTGGAAACGGGAAATATTGTAAAATTTACCCTAGCCAGCAACCCAAGAACAAGAGAAGTGGCTTCTGCTGTTCTAGGGGTGAGTATCTCTCACATGTCTTTACATTTTTTTCAATTTAATTTCAATTAGGAATGGGAATTTGCCTCCGGAAGTAGTCCACTTGGTGGAAACAATAGTAATCCAGTAGAGAGTCTGCAATCAGTTAGTCGAAAAAAAACAAAGTGTACGATTTCAGAACGTTATTCACATACGAGGGTTGTCCAGTAAAATCTTAGTGAAAGCGTTTTTCTCGAAAAATAATTGGTGCACTAAGCTGATGTTTTCAGCAAATGTTTATTTATCATATTTAAGTGCATCTTAATTTTGGTGATAAAATATAGGACAGAAAATTATTCTGCAGCCTGAATGTCCACAGACCAGAGTATTGCCCTAGGGCGCACGATAAAAAGGGGTATCATAAGGGAATCTCAGAGTATGACTTTAAAATAAAATTATTACTTAAACCCTCCCCCATCTGAATAAAACTGAACTCCTCTCCATTGCTAAGCAAACGTCGCCATGTCGTGTGTTGTGTTAAATATTTTCTCATTTTTAATGTCCGGGAAAACTGCAAAAAAATTGTGCAAATGCCTTGAAAATTTTCCAAAAGACGATACAATAGAAAGTCGATTTTAAAATAGATTTATTCCATTCTTATCTATATAATAATTTTAGTTTTAATTTTTTGGCAATGCAGAATAAACTTCTGTAAGATTTGCCTTTGAAATTTGTAAATGAATTTTGAAAAACATGTCCAGCAGTTTTCATAGTTGACAAAGACGTTTAACATGAAATAAATTGAATATTCATGTCGTTAAAGAAAAAAGGTAAATAGAATGGTTAAACTTCTAACTTCTTTTCAGTTTTTCTTGAGTATAAGAAAAGAGGTACTTAAGAAAATTTATAAAAAAAATTCATGAATTGAAACGATAAACCGGTTAATCAATTGGAACGTCTAGCCGATAACAAATTGACAATTTTATTATATTTACATTTTATATCAGAAATAAATTAAATATACCGTCAAGTTTTGGGTTTCATTAGTTCTTTTCTAGATATTGAATAAAGTCTTAACTATGTTTATTACATATTTTATAGGACTTGGAAGCAATGGATTTGCAGGATATAAAGGAAGATTTGGAGTGGGAGGGTATGATGGGTTAAGAGGACGGGAAGGAGGATTTGGAGGAATAGGAATCGGATTAGGAGGAATAGGAATAGGAAGAATTGGAGGAGAAGGATTAGGTAAAGGAGGATTGGGAGGAGGAGGATATGTATGAATAGGATTAGGAGGAATAGGAATAGGAAGAATTGGAGGAGAAGGATTAGGTAAAGGAGGATTGGGAGGAGGAGGATATGGAGGAATAGGAATAGGATTAGGAGGAATAGGAATAGGAAGATTGGAGGAGGAGGATTAGGTAAAGGAGGATTGGGAGGAGGAGGAGGATATGGAGGAGGATTGGGAGGAGGATGATAGAAGAGGTCCAGGGGAGGTGATTACAGAGTAGGATTCAGACGAACAGGATACGATTAACACAAATGGCACCTTAATTATAAGTACAAAAATAAAACAAAGCTTATCTTTCTGCATTGAAAAATTACATAATTATTGGACGTTTTAGAAAAATAAAGATTGCAGAGATGCTGCTTGATCAACTGTAATTTAAAGCATCTTTATTAAATCTTGCAACATACTTAACCTTAGTTTAGTTATAAAAGAATCAATGTAACATTTTAGGCCATATCAACATTTATCTCATACGTGTTGGGGAAACAGCCCATAAGATAAACTTATGCTTTATCCACGGGTAGATGCTTTATAAATAGAATATCAGCAGTCTTGTTTAAAGTCATCATTTTGTAAATTCTATAGGGATACAATAACCTTAACAGAAAATACAATTTAACATTAATTCAAATGCTGACTAACGTTTATCAAACTAATTGTTAGGCTATTATATACAAACTGGATTGTCGACGGATTTTTTCCCTTATTTCTTGATGATGACAAGGAACACACGGCGGGTGTGATCGGTCGGCAGGGGATGCTCATTCCTCCATAGTGCCTGATCCCACCTCTGATGTCTTTAGGTCCGTGTTTGCCCTGCTCCTCTTTTGTGTTGTTTAATGGACTTTGGAGCTGTTCTTTATCTTAATATATCTAGTAGGCCTTTCAACTGCCGCTAGCCGTCGGTGTTATGAACGATAACTCACTGCTGAAACTTCTTTAGAGCAGGCTCGGGGTATCTTACTGTTTACACGCAAGGCATTTTTTAGCATTTCCCAAGTGTTTCTTTACTCTCAGTAGAATCCAGTGGTTTTAAAATTTAGTATCAATGTTGAACTTATTTACTGTATAGCTGCGGACACCGTTTTACTACATATAATTAAAATTTTTGATTAAAATAAAATGTGAAATCTACCCTCCTTCTTAGTTCTATTTTTTTATACTCGGTCGTTCCCCTTCGTGCTTAGTAACACAAAAAAGATGATCAATTGTTGCATTTACTTGTAAAAATATATATATATTCATATAGGAAGCGCAAAAGCGCGCACACAAAAAACATGACATTAAATTTTCTTCTTCATAATAATCGTCAAAGAGAGTTAAAGATATTGAATAAAGTCTGTTCCGTATTCATTTGAACCTGTTATTTTAGGTAGAGTGAAGGCATTCTCTTTCTCTTGGTCAACATTTTTGTGTACAAAACAATGTAAGGAACCCTTTTGTGTACATAACAATACCAATGCTGAAGCAGCCTATATGTCATTCCTATAAAGGATAACTCATAAATCGGCACTTAGTTGGTCATTTTTCACACCTGAGTTACAACACAACCTCCGAAAAGTCAATTATAAATGATTTAACTTTTTAATGATGTAATAAAAAATATGCATAAGTTATCATATTTTTTAATAATTTCATGTACCTATAAATCTATCTATACAATGTTTTTTTACCATATGTGCAACTTAAAAAATTAGCTAAAAGGCCTATATCTAGCCTTATTTCTACCAATGGCCTCAGAAGATTATTCCTTTTATGTTTGATATAATGGCCCCTCCCTACTCTTAATGAATATGAATAACAAGAGGCCTATGGGTCACATTGCTCATCTGAGCAGCTTTGACAATACTGTTCTTTACCAGACTTCCCCCTAGTAAAACATATTGTGACCCCACCCTACCCCACGGGTCATAATTTGGACAATTTATAATCAACACTACCCAAGGATGCTTTCGCATAAGTTTCAGCTTTTCTGGCCCAGTAGTTCCCGAGAACAGGATTTTTATTCTTCCCTTATAGTTCAATGTAAAACTTGGATTTAAATATGTGGACCTGTCCTACCCCTGGGTCATGATTTGAACAATTTAGAATCTACACTAACCAAGGATGCTTTCGCATAAGTTTCATCTTTTTCTGGCCCAGTACAACTGCAGCAGTTCCTGAGAAGATTAAAACTAGTGGCCCATGGGCCACATCGCTCACCTAGGCATTGTGGCTAGGAAAAAGTAGAAATTTGTTCATTATTGAAAAATTTAAATCCAAAAGTAGTCCCATGACCAATCATGGCTTTGCATTATCGAGAAAATCATTTTAAAGAATTTTCCTATAGGTCTATGTTAAACTTTGATCGGCCATTTTGGCCCCGCCCTACCCCCGGCGGTCCTGATTTGAACAAACTTAAATCTACACTACATGAGGATGCTTCCATATAAATATGAGCATTATGGCTTTGCAATTCTTGAGAAGAAGAATTTTCCTATATATTTTTACATGTAGGTAAAACTTGGATCGGCCATTTTGGTCCCGCCCAACTCCCGGGGTTCATGATTTGAACAAACTTGAATCTACATTACCTGAGGATGTTTCCCCATAAGTTTCATCTTTCCTGGCACAGTGGTTCTTGAGAAGAAATTTTTTAAAACATGCCGTCAAATTTTCACTTATACCCAATTATCTCCCCTTGAATGAGGGTGTGGCCCTTCATTTAAACAAACTTGAATCCCCTTCACCCAAGGATACTTTGAGACAAGTTTGGTTGAAATTGGCCAAGCGGTTCTAGAGAAGAAGTCGAATACGTGAAAAGTTTACAGACAGACGGACTGACAGACAGCTTGACAGGCGGACGCCGGACAAAATGTGATCAGAAAAGCTCACTTGAGCTTTCGGCTCAGGTGAGCGAAGAACTTCTAGTCTGAAATCTATACTGCTAGTCTGAAATCTAAATTACTAGTCTGAAATCTATACTTCTAGTCCGAAATCTAAACTAGTAGTATGAAATCTATACTAATAGTCTGAAATCTATACTACTAGTACGAAATATCTCACGTTTACCAGACTTTCTTATGATTTTGATATTCCAAGTGCCGGTAAACGTCAGTTCTCAAGTGGTTCTTGTCAATGAGAAGATTTTTAAAGACTTTTCCTATATATTTTAATTTAAAACTTGGGTTCCATGTTGTGGCCCCGACCAATGGTCATGATTTGAACAATTTAGAATCTACACCACTCCAGGATACTTCCACATAAGTTTCAGCTCTTCTGGTCCAGTGGATTTTGAGAAGATTTTTTACCCCACCCATTTTTGTCTTTTCTTGATAATCTATCCTTGTAAGGGAACTTGGCCCTTCATTTTAACAATTTAAACTCACCTTTACCCAAGAATGTTTTATACCAATTTTAGTTAAAATTGGCCCAGTGGTTCTTGAGAAGAAGTCGATTAAAAGTTTACAGACGGACGTACAGCTAGACAGACGGACGGACAACGCACAAAATATTATCAGAAAAGCTCACTTGAGCCTTCTTCTTAATTGATTGTTTTAACGTCCATAACGAAAATTTTCATTCATATGGTGACGCCACCACTTGTCTATGGAGAGCTGCAAATTTTATATATACTCAACACTTACTGCCATTGAGCACTGAGGGATCTTTTTCGTGTCAACACCTACTGCGACACGGGAACTCAGTTTAGACCGTCTCATCCGAAGGACCGGTCTCCACGTTCCCCATTGAGATTCGAAACCACGACGTAAAGATCAACTCCTTACTTCGCGACTCTAGACCAGACTTTCTGACAACTTGGATTTCTTGACGTAGGTTTTTAATCAAAACAGTATCATAATAAGCAATTGGTGACGTCTCAATATGAGAAACAAATTCTGAAAGGCTTTAATTAAGATCAAAATTCATTCTGCTAATAACTTTATTTGCATTCAATTGAAAATGGTTTTAAACGTTTTAAAAGGGGTGTAGAAAGATATTTTTACAAAAACAATTTTAAACGCAATTATTAATTTAGCAAAATTTTACAATCAGCTCGAAGTTTTTGGTCTTAGTCGTAAGTTCCATATTAAAACGGGTCCCTGAATTCTATTTGCGATAAAAGAGCTATTTTCAAGCTATGATTGAAACAAAATTTACTTAATTGCCGTCCTGTAAAATATTGAATCCTTATATAATGCTTTGTATTCAATATCGTACAGAAGTCTTTCTTCTGAAACAATTTTTTAATACTTTATAAAAGTCTAACTAATCATAAAAGTTTCAATTTCAAACTAATGTCTAATAAAAGCACATTTTAACAGCAAAATTAAGTTCTCAAAAGTGCAGCTCATATTGCTATAAACAAACAAACAAGTCGTTAGGTCTGTAAAAAACCACAAAATACCAGCCCCATACGTTTCAGGTTTAATGGAGGTTAAGGTAATAGTAATTTGATATTTATCCCTATTAGTAAAATAAAAAAACAGAAGGGTTTTCTTTTCTCATTTATATTTATAAAACATAAACAACAGTTTTGTTACAATGCACATAAATAATTGTTACTATAAATACACAAATATGAATAATCATTAAAAAAAATGAAGAAAAAAATGTTTCAGTTATCAATCTGCTAGAATTACAATGAAAGTATAATTATAAATTTTTCATACATCCAAAAAGAGAAAAAAAAATATCATTAGAAACATAGTTTCTTAAGTGCAAGTTGTTAACTTCAGATGAATAACTCATCAAAACAATACTTAAATCTGTAAGAGTAATTATAATACATGTACATTTAGAAGAAATTTATTATCAAATACAAATGATATTGTCATTTTTTCATTCTTGTGGTAAAACAATGAAAACATTTTGTTTTAAACCTGTTATGCCGGAAAGAAATGAATTTATTTGAAGTAATATTCTTGCAACACAAAAGCTTAATGTGATATAATGCATAATGAAACAACTGAGGTATAATTGTCAACTAAATTTGCCCTTTGGGATAATGAATGATTCATGAGCAGATCTCAGACATGATATCAAATATACACCAGAAAAAAAAAGTAATGTGAGTACATTTAAATAATTTTTATAGAAAATTCATGATGTATAAATGTCACCAATCTATTAAAATGAAGGATTGATAAAAAAAAATTATTTTGTTGATGGTTTATCAAAGCTCAAATTAGCAACTATCACGAACAAACATCAGTGCTTAGAATAAAACTAAGCATTGTGGTTTAAATTTTTCATCCACAAAAATCTTCCAAACATGAAATATAATACCGGGTACATGTATTTTTATTGCATTTCTATATCCTCATGAAAAAAAAACCCTATAAACCACTTCAGTTTGTGACTATGTAAGAAAATATAAAATATCATATTAGTTAATCATAAACATTACTGGCTTACAAATTAAAACCTTTTGAAACATTTCAAGATTTCCAAAGTTTTCCTCTTTTCTTGAATTTAAAAATAATAATTAAAAAAGTTATTTTATAAATAAATCCCTTTTAGTTGATCTGTAGACATATCAACTCCAAAGAAAAGCACACCATCTGAGCACAAGTGTGAAATTCATGTGCTTTTCATGAAATTGTTAAATTTATGAATTAATCCAATGAATCAAAGGCCTGTATTTGTTATTTTCTTCGAAACAAAAAAAAAAAAATCCATTATAAGATTTCAAGTTTTAAACATTATCACAATGTTAAACACTATTTGGGTTTTACTCCAAAATTATATTTAGTAACTCAAATCATGATTGTAAAATAAAATTTTACATGTTACCAGGCAAACCAATCAAATTTATTGGATTACACAGTAAAAATATTTTTTTTTAAATTTGAAGATGTATCCATCCTGCAATTGGCCGCAATAATAAAAAAAAATAAAGATGGGGCATCGAGTTGATCTCCTACAAATTAACTGACTTGCATTCAAAAAAGTTTATTTCTTCAAGTCAATCAAGTCTTCAGTACCAGGTATATGTGCATGTATTTCTTATATTTTGTGACAACATATTTCATGTTCATTTAAAAACATTCATCTAATGAAAAAAAGATGGGGGGAACATTTCATTTAACTCTAAGGAATGAACATAGAAAGAAACTAAAAAACTATAGTATTATATTTTTTTTTACAATTATATCATTATACCAAAATAAGCTTACTTTAAAACCTTCAAATGTTGATTTCATAGAATCAAGAGTCTAATATTGTTCAACGATATTTATTGGCTTAAAAATATTACTGTACAAAAAAAGGTGAATGGCTAAATCATGACTAACTCTGTATAATATAATATGGCTGCAAGTAACAAAATAAATATCAACATTGATATATTTTCTCTAAACAATATGAACACAACGGAATGATGTAAGCATGAGAGTTTAAAGTGTTACATTCTTATCTTTGATCACTAAACTTTATGTGACTGTCAACCAACTGTTATTTGTGACGACTTTATTTGGCGATTTACCGGGAGCAAAGCAAACTAATTCTTGACAATTAATTTTTGAGCTTGCGAACCTCGTGAACTTTTCTAGTACACGAAATAAAGTTGGTTTACAGTATATTCAAGCATCCTGATACAATATTTGTTCTACATGTACATTTAGTTTACATTATTTACAGAGCATGATCATAAAAACTTACATCTAATGCTCTCAAATCATACACAGTGATATATATATATTTGGTTAATATTTTGAAAAGTTATTTGTTAATAGCTATCTGTACATGATTGTGTACAACAAAACTACAATGTACTGGCACAGTCTAGACACCTATTTATGTACATTATATCTATATATATATATATACATGTTCAATTTTTAAGATGTGAGGAAATAAAAGGGAAATAAATCACAACACTGGTGTACAACAAAAGCTAACAAATAACAACAACAAAACAATAATAGCCATTTTCTGATATCCTAAGAAGGAGAGAGACTTAAAATCCATTACACATTTCAAAATATGGGCCGTATTCGAGAAGAAACAATACTTAAGAAACTCGCTCATTGACAGTCTTTACATAATTTCCCCTGTTACGATTGATTTTATTTTTTCTTTAACGAAATTTTTTTTTTTAAGATTGAGATGAAGGAGGAAAACTTTTCATAAGAGTAACATTTTACAATTTGTGTGAAGTACACACTTCTTAAAGCATTGATACCATTCAAAGCTATAATGACCAAAATAAAAGCTATGTAAACTAGCTGTTTTACCAATATCAAATGTTATCACAGAACATAAAATCTATACCCTTTCCATCATTGTTCTTTGGATTTTTGTTTATATTACAATGAATATCCTGACCACATATATTCCAGTTTAGAAATTCAGTTAAAGTTAAATCTTATTAATATTAAAATGAACAGTCATTTTGAATTCTGTCTTGCATTTAAAACGCGATTAATACATTGTAGTTTGAACAACTAAAACTACACTCATTTGTAGATACATGTACCTGAAAATCTGTCGACACATCAACTAAGGCCATGCAAAGTTAATTCCTTGGTTCTCAGGCCTTTTTCAAGAAATATGATGAGGGACGGAGGCTTTTTTTTTTTTTTACTTTTTATTGCCCCCAAAACATGATGAGGCAGCTTTTTACATTGTACAAAACCTAAAAAAATGATGAGGGAGGTGATTTGGTGTTTATATTTTATTGATCTAGCAATAAAAAGGGTCAATGAGGCACCCTTGGAAGAGATGAGGGAGGGCCTGAGAACCAAGAAATTAATTTTTTTTTGCCTAAATCTAAACTTTATAAATTACGACTTTGGTTTTATCCAGAAATCATTGCACATCATATTGCTTCCATAACGCTTCCAAAAACTTAGAATATAAAATGGTAATGCATATGTTAAAGTAATTTAACACAGAGACATTGAATTGTATATTAAATAGGAATAACAATGTGCAATATGCAAGTTCATTATTCTATAAATGGAAAGAGATTAAAGTTTCAGGGCAAGATACGATAAAATCCCACTCTTCACAACCATAATTCACCTTAAAATAAAGTCATTGATTACGTAAATGCCTATTATGTATCAAAAGATTTTAGATAATTGCAGCTCTGTTGTAAATTTCCTAATTCATAATTTCATTTACTTGACTGCATTTCATTTTAATTAATACTGTCTTTTTCAGCAGACTTTTTCTCAAAGAAATATTCTTACTATGTATTCTTTGAATCTTCTAACATAATCGAAATGCATGGTCTATGCCAAAAAATCTGTATTTAAGGGTTTCATTAAAAAAAGAAAAAATACATCCACACTAAAGTCCATCTGAATCAAAATTAAAAAATATAATATATTCACATATCATCACAAATACCACACTGACTAGAGTCCAGATTCTTAGTCCTCAGGATGTTTCAATGACCCTTTAAAATAAAGCTTCAACAATACACTGAATGCCTTTACAATTCACAGAGGTCAAGAATATAAAAAAAATCCATTCATTTGTTAAACCATGCAATGAATCCATCTTCAGTGAAAGACTTACATATTGAAAAAAAATCTGGCAATAGTAATAAAACTTCTTTCACATAAATTACTGTGCCTTTTTTTCAAAGTATACACATGTACATGTATACCCTTATTAAGGGAAAGAAAAAAAAACTTTGACACAAATCATTCAATGCCAAATGTGCTGGTTTCTTCGACAGCTGTGACTAGTTTTTCAAACAGCATCTCTGATGAAGCATAAGCTGGTAAATCCAGTCGATTGAAGCAAGTGTGTGCTCTGAAAATAAAGAACTCTATCAATAAAAATTTCAATGTTATCCTAAATTATTAATTAATAAACAAAACAAATCCTCTTCTTTCCCCTAGGCATTTAACCAGTACATGTATGTGAAGTTCAGGCAAAAATACTATATTACTTGTACTTTAAGCACTTGCTTTTAAATTTATTTTTACTTTTGTTTGTTTGTTTATTCTATTTTTTTTTTTGGGGGGGGGGGGGGGGGTTGAGCTTCTTCAAATTAACAAATAAACATCACATAAAGAAAATCCAACCTTGGTAGACTGGTAACTTTTCCCCATTTCTCTATACAGAATTTACGTGGGCCATTGCTTCCTCGGAGTGCCGAGAATCCCTCATAAGGAATGCTGGAGGTCCCAGTCACGAACTACAAAATTAAACAAAGTTATTTCTCCATTCAGAGACCACAAACTTCAACATGCATGTTCTCAATACAATAAAACATGCTTAGTGATGAAATGCCAGGGATGGACAATTTTGCTTCGTTAAGCAAAATTCATGATATCAGTTAAGTTTATTTCCTATTTTTAAGGTCATGGGTAATGAAAATCCCTTCGTTGTAAGCAACAGTTAGTTATATTAAGCCTGTTGGCTATAACCATGTTTTACTGTAATAACATCCAGGAAATCTAAGCTGATAATATATACTATAGATTCCTAATTATACACGAAGAATTAATTTCCACATAATTTCGCTAGAAGCATCACTCACGAAAAAATATTACACGCTTTTATTGCTATGGTGCTGAAATCTATGTAAAATCTGTTGATCAACCGTCCATTAGCAAATAATAATTCTTGCGATTTGACGTTTAAGAGCCAGTTTGCGATAAAAAGTACTCACGAAAAATTGGGAATCTACAGTACTTTTTACACACAACACCAAACCATGTGCTCATAATTACTGTGGAATCATCAATGTTTGTAGGGGAACCAATGTTAATGGATTTCATGGGTGTTCTTCATCCAAAAATTTACATCCCCATGAATAATTATTTTGTCAACATTTTATTCACTGAATCTTCTGTACACACCAGTTACCCATGAAATTATATCCATCCGAACCAACGAAATTTTGCTTGCCCACAAACTTTTCACCCCTCAAATAAAACTGATTCCTCAGTATATGAATATAAACAATAGAAAGTTGGTTTTTTTTTTTCTAAATATATGTCATAACCACATACAAATAACTCGTACCTGTAATAATCTTAGCCTCCTCTCATTGTCAAACTTTTCGATTGCTTGCCAGAACCATTGAATGACCTGATGCTGGTCATGGTATCCTGTCAAAAACAAGACATTTAAAAGTTAGGGTCAAATTATTGAAGTTCATGGCATTTACTTTACCTGTAAGAAGTTCAGTACATTAGCATCCATCATATACCATGGACCAAGAAAATATAAGGTATGTAATAGAACATTGATGAGAAGTTTTAAAGAGAGTGAATTTTTTTCTTCTTTTACTACATGTACTTAATCTAATGTTTAATTTTATTAAAAAAATTTTTAAATGTTCACTATAAACCCATAGGCCACAATGAACATTCAAAGAACACTATAATTTCTTACACAGGACTGGCGAATTTAAAACGGGGCAAAATTATTTTTAAGTGTGAAGGGGCAAAGATAACCCTGTGTACATTATTAACACTGGGGGTAGCTGCAGAACTGTAGCTCTCTGAAAAAATATATTGACAGACCGGAGAGCTAGAGTGCCACCCATTGAAGAAACTGTATATTTATTGCGCACAAAAAAGTGTGCAGATATTTCTCCATGTTATTCAAATTGTCATCTCAAAATATTACTAACTGTGTGATCCTAACATATTCTTTCACTGCTTCCACAACAAAACATTCCTTATAATTGTTGTTAATAGCCCTCCTGGTCTTGAAATTGAGATGATCGAGAATTTTGTCTATTCATATTGCCATTTTTGTTTGCAAGAAAATTCGGTCTAAAGCACTTCGTGCAGATGTCAACTACAAGAGTACTTGACAGAAAAGTAAGGGATTTTTTATTTAATTTAGCTTTTTTGCAATTGACATAAGAATCTGAAAGAATTAATCCAGAACCAAGCGCAATTTTTTGTGCGCAATAAATATACATTTTTACAATGGGTGGCACTGTAGCTCTCTGGTCTGTCAATATATTTTTTCGCAGAGCTACAGTTCTGCAGCTACACTGGGGGTTACATGACTTTATCTTCCTGCTACAATTGTAATGCCTGTCCATTGCTTTACCTGATCGATACTCTGTGTTCTTTCTCCAGTCCTTGACGTCAATCTCCACTGATCCTGCGATCACTAACTCCAGCTCTCGTGCATCAAACATCGAGATCAGCCGACTATCTATTACCTTAATAAACAATGAAACCAAATAAGTAAATAATGCAAAAATATAGATATTACTCAGATTCAAGGATGTAGAAATATATTTGTATACCCTTGCAGGACATGCAGTTTAACTTTGGATCAAACATAGAAAATTCAATCGTTAATTTATGTTCTCATGATTTGGCGCTTACAAGTCATTTTCTGAATTAAGTACTTAATATACAGAATATGTTTTTAAAGGTATTAATTTAATACCTGAGTATGCGGAAAATTGGCAATAATAAACCAGGCTCTAAGACCAATAACTGAGAACAAAATTTTGATTCCGAAAATCTTTTATTTTTTCATACACATTTAAAAACTGCCATGCTTGTAAAATATGCAAATTCAGACACTTGATGAAAATATCGTTTCATTATCAAAATTGTTCAGGAAATAATATTTATTTGAAATTCTGACTCAAGTCTGTTCTCAGTTTACGGTTTGAGGCCTGAGCCTTATTGATTTCCTAGTATAAAGAGTAAACAGTTTATATGGAGGTTAGCAGTATGACCAGTATCTACTGATGATGCCTGTATACCTCATGGAAGCCCCTGATGAGGCTCTCTGTCTGCTCCGTCACACCGCGCTCCAGCCTCCATTTAGACATCCTCTCTATGTATTCCTTCTTGTTTCTCTCGTTCACAGGGAGTAACTTCCCATTAGGTTTTAATTCTCTCTCTGTCACCTGAAATATGTCAGCTTATTGAACAAGATGTATGGATGAGACAAGACAGTCTTAACAATGGTACCCAGAAAAGATTCAGGCACAAATTGTGACATATGGTTCTCTTTTCAATGCAAGAGAAGCAATTTTATGTTGATCCAATTCTTCACAGAGAAATATCATTCTATACTTTATATAATTTTCCTTTCCTTTCAATACATCCTGTTTTTTTTTTTCTATAAATTTTACAGAAATAGCAGTTGTATTCTGTTTGAAGCTAAAAATCTGTCTCATTCTTTCAAGAAAAATAGTAAAAAAAGTTTTTGATCAACTTTTCTTCAGCGTTTGAGTACTACCTGTCCAAACACCTCTTCGTTGACAGAGAAGGTGAGGTCCATGTCGACCTCCGAGATGTCATTCTCTTTAATCCACAGCAGACTCTGGTGAAACTCGGCATCTAGGGTCTCCACGTCGGCTAAAGACCAAGGCCTGAAAATTAACAATGTGTTTAATAATCATAATTAGCTAACGAGTTTCTAAGTTTACACATCAGTTAGGGACTAGGGCCTGGTTAAAATTAACAACGTGATTAACAATTATAATTAGTTAACGAGTTTCTCAGTTTACACATCAGTTAGGGACCAGGGCCTGGTTAAAATTAACAATGTGATTAACAATTATAATTAGTTAACGAGTTTCTCAGTTTACACATCAGTTAAGGACGCCAGGGCCTCAAAAAATTGACAAACATATTTCAATAAACTCATCTTCAATTCTATACATGTACCTACATATACATCTAAATATAAAAACTAAGTTTTTCCCCTGAAAATTCATTTTTTTTCACTATGCTGTATACTGTTTTTGTACAGGTACAAGTATAGGGCTTGTATACGGACTTGAAAGGTTTGACGTTTGGTTAAAGAGTTTCTCTTTTTCACTTACAATCTAAGAAGGGCTTTGTAGAATGGTCTGGTGAAGAAAGCATCTAACAAATACTGGTGTACAACTGCTAGTCCTAAAACTCGGCCAGCAAAACGAAACCTAAACAGACATACATATATACATGTGTAACATAAGTCAGAGAAATATTCAAAATATCACAATGTACAAACAAACAAAAACATAGGTAATCAGAGATTACAGAGCTCACCTCAACGTGTGTTGTCTTTAAGTAAGGCAAATTAAGTCACACAATTAACCAACAAAAAGTGTACATCAAAAAATGCAAAATTTATGCAATTTTGATACTTTGGAATAGACCTATAAAAAATCTAAAAACTAGTTCTTCATCATGAAAATGTAATTAAAATCCAGCATCTGAAGCAAGATTGAGAGTTTTCATCCCTTGATGCATCATTTGTGCAACTGGTTTATATAAGCCTTATAGTTTCTTGGTGATAGACTTGCACCCATAACTTTTACGAGGTCTATTATCTGGAAAATGTATGTCGAATTCAGCATCTGAAGCAAGTCCATTAGTGTGCATCCTAAGATGTATCATCCATGCAAGTTTGGTCAACATAGGGCTTAAAGTTACTTGCAAATGAAACCTGTATAAAAAA
>PRKT01000014.1:2115405-2153277 GCA_003671525.1 Saccostrea glomerata
GTAGGTCAGATTCAGCATCCGAAGCAAGGCTGGTAGTATGCATCCTAAGATGTATCATCCATGTAAGTTTGGTCATTATATGTCTCATAGTAACTTGGAAATGAAACCTGCACCAAAAACTTTAACCTGTTCACTCAACCGGAAAATGTAGGTCAGATTCAGCATCCGAAGCAAGTCTAGTAGAATACATCCTAAGATGTACCATCCATGCAAGTTTGGTCATTATAGGGCTCAAAGTATCTTCGAAATGAAACCTTCACAAAAAAACTTTAACCTGTTCACTCAACCGGAAAATGTAGGTCAGATTCAGCATCTGAAGCAAGGCTGGTAGTATGCATCCTAAGATGTATCTTCCATGTAAGTTTGGTCAACATAGGGCTTATAGTTACTCGGAAATGAGACCTACACCAAAAACTGCACCAAAAATGTTAACCTGCACCAAAAACATTAACCTGGTCATTCCTTTGCTGAAATTGCAGCATCTAAAACTTTGACTCGTACAATGAAACACACTAGCAACATCTTCCATGCATGTCTAATCAATATAGGACATAGAAGTACTTAAAAAGAAAACTGCTCCAAAAAACTTAACCTTAACCTGGGACGCCAACGCCGACACCGACGCCGACGCTGAGGGTATCACATAAGCTCCCCCCAACTTCGTTGAGGTGAGCTAAAAATTAGTGATTAAATGATAACACCTTTCTTCAAAGTCAAAGTTAAAAAAAAAAAATTCCTTCCTTGTGTACAAATTTTGAATAATGCAAGATTTACAGACACGAACTCAGATGACCGAATACATGTAAATGCAAAACATAGATAAAAAATGTCCTTCGTTTTAACTTGACAAAAGATTCGATGAAGATTGCTACCATAATTTTTTTAACTTTACCATTCATGGGCGTCTTCCACTACGGTAGACATTGGACTGATCTGGACAGTGTATGTGTCATTGGCAGAGTATTCAAAAAGTCCGTAGTACGGATTGAAGAGTTCACGAGAAAGCAGAAAGAAGAATTCCCGGGACGGGCCACCATAATCCAAACTGTAAAATACAACGCAAAGTTAACATAGTTGCTGTACAGTAGGGACTCGCTATTACGGTGACGGTTTTATACGATAGAACGCTTATTACGTTGTAAATTCAACGCACAAAACCATTTCCTAATAAATCTATACAAAAAAGAACCGTTTATTACGTTGTCCAAAAAAGCCAGGTCTCAGTATTACGATGTAAAAATTGTGTCAATTTTTTTTTCACTCCGTGTTTATTCAGTAATAATCGATGGTTGACACTTAAGGAGACGCTAAATAAACATTGGAACACCTGTGGTCTGATAGAGTGTTAACTTACAGGGCCGTTAGGTGATTAGTGACGCTTGACTGCATCTACCTGGACTGTTTCTAGCGAGCTCAGCAGATTTGGAGACGTGCCAAAGCCATTGTTAAACAATTAAAATTTACGCATGATTCTAGTTTCTACTTTATTTATCTCTGTAAAGTTAATTTTATTTTTTATTTTATACTTTATATACCTACTTTGTTTAATAAATTAATTCAATAAATAAAAAGTTACATTTAATCCATTGCATGTATGCTGTACACGTAATGTGTGATTTCGTGTGCAGTTAATCTGCGGGAATGGACAGCTTGGATATCAAACATAATTTTGACAAAATTCAAACTCCACTACGCACTTTTTAACAGCTTGGATAGTGGCTTGGACTACCTTCCAAGTGTCAGGAGAATTACAAATCATTAATTGCTGAACTTCAAATTGAACTATGTTCATGCAGTAATTTAAAAATTATTTTGACAGCTTGTGTGTTCTCAAATTAATTCTGCCCATAAATAATTAAATTATTTAAGAACGCATTATTAAGACAGAGAGAAGTGCATTTCGTCAATAAACAATGGTAAGTATGTTGTGAAATTCTGTTTTGAATGTTGTGTACTCATTATTTAAATAAAATAAATAATTAAATAAAATTGCTGTTGTTGTTGTTTATGTAAAAAAAGACAATGAATTGAATACAAAAACATAGACATTTCTACGAACGCATTATCAAGACAGAAACGAAAGTAAAAGCACATGTTAAAGAAAATGGCGGCAAATGAAAGAAGATTGCCGAAGTTTCTATTAAAATTATGAGCAATTCTTTTACTTTGACGAAAAAAAGAAAAGAAATAGCATCATTTCAAGATAAGTTATCAATAAATTATGTGTAGATAGCATTTAAACCTAGAATTGAAGCATTCAAAGGTGAAGAAAGGCGAAAATACCCCCCCCCCCCATATAAAACAACACGTTTTCATAACGATGTTTTTTTATGGATTTTATTGGGAACTTTTATTACGTTGCCCTCGGTAATACGATATTTTTTCTTGACAAAGTGAACATCCTAATAACGGGACTCTACTGTATTACATGAATCATCAATCATTCCATGTCATGTGTAATTTATAATTTATAGTTTAACCTAAGTATCCGTAAATAATAATATCTCAAGTATTATTGATTTGTCAAAATTAATTTTTAAGTCCCAATCACTTTTTCTTTAAGCACTTAACCTTCCATATCTTGAATCCTTGGACAGCTGACAGATTTTATTTGATCCCATTAAGTTTGATTAAAGAGGTTTGACTTTTCTTGTTGCTCTGACAATCTTTGTACACACCCACCCTTCCTCTCCTACAAACGTGATGTACAGTTGACAATTTTTGTACAGACAGTACAGATAACTCACCCTTCCTCTCCTACAAACGTGATGTACAGTTTGCTCTTCTTCAGCAGTTCCTTCTTCGTGGTTCCCATTATTTTGTTGAAGGCGTCCTCTAAAACATGGTCTCTCCTCACCATTAGCCTGAATTAGATCAAGAACACAGATAAAATGTACATGTACATGCATGTATCTATTCTTGTCATGTCAAGTCTTTAGTGATGAATAAACAACGAGAAAAGGACAATCACATAAAGCAAGCTTGTATTCTTGCCACTAGTTAGAATAATCAAACTGTGTCTCGATACAAGCCCTCACCACAGTTAGAATACATCCCATATACTTGCAATGTAGCAAATCCGAGCGGATCTGCTCCGACACAATTTTGAAGAATATAAAAGGATTCGCACTGGAAATAACTACCAAATTAATCAAAACAAACCTTTTTGAGATTGCTTATGCCTTTTATTCCAAAAAATAATCCATACAAAGACGAAAATCCAATTAATTTTCTCAACCTTTTTTTCTCGCTTCAAATTTACCTGCCATGTTTACATTCAAAACTCTCTAGATTGTTAATAGTAATGCACTGAGAACGACTTATCACCGTGTTTCTTTTGCTACATTACGAATACACGGAACGAATTCTATCGTTAAACTGAGTTCGTAGGACAATATTATTTTAACGATAGAACGTTCTATCTAAGTATATAGATGTCTTACTTTAATTTTGAAGGTCCCTGTCCATAACCTTTGCTCTCCAGCTTTCTATAGAAGCTGCGTAGCTTGGCCTGGAAATCTCTTTTATATGGAGCATGAACCCTCATGTTAGCTCTCTGGACATCTGCAACAAAACAGTTTGCATCATTTTCATGTATCAAACATCTCTATTAAACCTTAGAAATATTATTATATATTCAAGAGTAAACAAATAACTTAACAATTTACTACAGTAAATCAGGCTTACAGTGAACACATTTATAACGAATTGATGCCTAAAGAGAAGTAATTCTCATTCTCCTTGATTTAAAACATATTGTAAGCTTAACAGTTATATTAGGGAATAACACTTATAATGAAGCAAAATCGTCCATCCCTGGCACTAAAGGTTAACGTGTTTTACTGTATATGTTGTTGATGATGTTCGTTGTAAAATACAATATTTCATTTTATCCAGCATTTAGGCAAATCATAACATGCCACTTACTCTTATAAATGTACTTAACAGGCAGCAGGATTGGACCATGCTATTTTTTAAATAGATGTTAAACTTACTAGGCGATCCTTGAGGGGTTTCCCCGGGGGAATCCCCTGGAACACTGGCTTGTAGAAGGTTCTGAGGCACATAAGACATAATCTCATTTTCATACAGACTGTTTGGAGAAAAGGAAGGACAAAAATTATAAATAAAAACCTCGACTAGATGCTAGATTCAAAGTCTCATGCAAATAAATATCAATCTATTTGCATATAAAGGTTTGCTCAATATGTAAGTTTACATATTAGATTTAATTAAGTCTCATTATTATTTATATCTTTTTATTTACAAGATTGTCTAGTTTTTTCCCTTAGAAAAGATTTGTGAAATTTTTGATTTTAGAGAAAGGAGAGTAACTGAGCAAACAAACCTGAGCAGAATGATAAGATCTACATCGTTACTCAGCCTATCTAGAGCTTCAGTCCCCTCGCTGCGGATTTTGTTGATTTTCTCTTTTAACCGGGTACTGTTGCTATATGTAGAACACTTTTCCTGCAGAATCTCTCCGATATTTGGTTGTCGCAGGAACAACACAACTTTATCATTGTAAGCTAGAAGAAATTTATGAAGTCTTAAAATGAATTTTGATGTATAAATGTAAAAGAAGACTGTCCTTTGAATGAAAACTCAATTTATTTGTACAAGATCAATTTTTGTTTCAAATAGATTGAAAATAAACTTTCAGATTTATAATTGCAGTAAATGTTCATTTTTTTTTCTTACTAGTATGAAGTCCATATTTAAATGTACTTGTTAATTATTTTAGTGTACCTTTATAATGCACACAAACTTTGGTACTTGTAAATTTTATCTCTGTCAGACATGAATATTTTCTGTATTAGAAGGCACCTTGTCAGTTTGTATATTTGTATATTTACATGAATATGTATTGAGAAATCCAGTTCTCCAAAATAACTTGTATAATGAAATCTAAACATTAACTACATGATAAAATACAATGCTGTTGCAGGGAGAAGTAATTATGTGCTGTCCCGATAGGCATTATTATTATATTGTCCAAATACAAATTTTAATGTATTAGATCTATACATGTTTATTTTACAAATCATCTAATCTGGAAAAAAAATGATGAATTATTACAATTATCAAACTTTCTCTCAGCACTTACAATTTACTTGACCCGCCAAGCAATTTTTTCATAGCCTCTAGGATAATTTTTATATGTCCATGTACAGGTTTTATAGCAAATAACTGGCATGTATGCAAACAAGAGTAATGTAACACATACCACACAAAATACCGTTCTTTTTTTGTTTATCTATAAATATTTTAAACATCTTCAAATTCAGGTATACAATGTATAATCAAATGTTCACAGAATAGGTTTACTGTACATACAGCATTTACAGTGAAACTTGTTTCATCTGAATGTCGTGTATTCTGAAATTTTGCTTAAGGTCAGACGACACGTTCCTCAAAAATATATAATTTTTCCTAAGATTCTGTCATTGACGTATATGTACCTAAACAAGTTTCCTCACAAAAAATAAGGGTACCTTACCAGGCATTTGGACGAGATACCGCAAGGTGATATTTCTTATATTACCCCTATGGGTAAATCTTCTAAATGACCTAAATAACAATTTTTGGTGTACTTATATTTTCAACATATTGAAAACAATGTAGAAATCACAAGAGAATGACAATTATTCATAATTGTTTATATAATACCAAGAAATACAAAACATATATTTTAGGAACGTGTCGTCCGACCTTAGTATGATGTACTTGAAGTTCCTCTTGATAAATTCAATTGTTTACAATGTTTTCTAATCCAGGGAAATGTTGGGTCTAATCCAACAAATTACTATGAAAGTATTGGTGTTAGAAGTAGACTAGTTTTACAGTACATGTATACTCAACAAAAAAAGAAAAGCATATGTTTTACTCATCAAAGAAATTTTGAAAAAGTATAAGGAACAACTATCACTTTTATCATTTTATAACTGTGACCTATTTAAAGGACAACATGGGGTTTTAAAACTCAAGTGTTGAATTATTTCCCTTTCTTAATCATGTTTATTAAAATAGTATTTTACAAGATTTCTTCTAAAGCGGGGGTCTATTTTCATTTATATTTTGGTTTTAGAGAAACACTTAACACTCCTAGTAAACCCACAATTAAGATTTCATTGCAATGTTGATGCTGCAATGCAACACTCTAACAAAGATGAACGCAATCAGGTTAATGATTATGAAAACTGGAGCAGCGCAACAGGAGGTTGCAACTGCATTTAGTGTACATTAATCGGCTTTGCCGGGATTAAATGTACGTCTCCACCAGCTAGGAACACAGATGACAGACCAAGAACTGGTGGTCCGCAGGTTATCACACCCATATCCCCCTTCAGCAATTGATTCAGAACTGCTGCACAAACTGCTGCTTCAATTGCTGGTTGAAGAAATCAGCATAAAAGTGCACAAATTGTTTGCAAGAGACTGAGAGGAGCTGGTATTTGTCCATGACATCCATACATTGGTAATCCACTAGCGCTGAGATGTCGCAAAGGACATATAGATTGGTTAAGACGGTATGCTCCTAGAATTTGGGGGTGATGAAAATGACATCAACTTAACTTTTCAATTCGCAACATAGGATATGTTTGATTTTTATTACAACACACTCTAAAATCACTTTTAAAAAATAAGTTTTACACTGAAAACTTAGATCATCATCTTTCATCTGAATATGCGTCTCTTTTTTTGTTGAGTATATATAAATAGTTCAAGAACCATAAAATGTTCATCCAATGCTCTGACATACATGAACTCAATAAAACTTGAAGTTTTTTACAAAGAGTCATGCTTAGTGGAGAATCAATTGTTTTACACCATGTGGGGATGAAGACACCTTAAGAAAAGGACACTTTACCTGTCGGTACAACAGTTGGCTCATCCGGTACTGGGGCCCTAGGAGGGGGTGTTGGCTTAAAAAGAAAAAAATAAGTAAGGACTTATCTATAAGCAATTAACATAGGTAGTTGAAACTTGAAAAAATCTCATAAAGGCCTATAGCTCAGGTGAGTTTTTCATTGAATAATTATACAATTTTTACAAAAGCATTTGAATGTTGTTGTTTTTTTTAATTAAGTTTTAAAATCTCTTATCATAAAATGAAAATGAAAAAAAAAATTTTTTTGCCCATCCTTCCAAAGTAATTCAGAACAAATGAAGACTGAAATATAACTTCTTCAAGAAACAATAAAAAAAGAATGCCCATAATAAGATTCAACATCATATAAATTACGTTTTCTTCAATTCTTACTGCATGATTGGTTCTGACTGGACTGTCACTGCCCTCTCGTCTCCCGCGGTTACGGAACAACAATGATGTATGTAGAAAGTCTGTGTTGATTGGTGGGATATCTGTTGGCAGGCGGGGGTCAATAAAGGTCGTCAACTTCTGATTGTGATCAATGAAAAATGTCTACAAAAAACAAGAAATGTCATTAATTTTTTACTTGTTTTTTTTTTAGAATAAAATTAAAAGATACTGTTTACATATACATACATAGTTGGGAAGAAGAACATTATTTTACTCAGAAAATTTCAAAATTTCTATAAATGCTTGCCTTCACATATACATTTATTCTAGTGTTAAAAATCAGAAAAAATCCACAAAGAATTGCACATTTACAAACAAATCTGCCCCATTTTAAATTCCTTACAGTCTGTTTAAGAAATTAAATATTTTTTTTTTAATTTGTTGTTTTAAATTTGAAGAGCGAGGGGCGACTATAACACATGGACGAAAATTTCTTGAATACAGTAATTATTACCTATATTACAGTAATTATTATCTTTATTACAGTTAATATTTCCTTTATTACAGTAATTATTACCTTTCCTCCTCTGTCAAATTTCATTTCCCAGTTAGCAGGCAGTTCCTTGCTGCCATCAGCAAAATGATTCAGAAACGACACAAGGTCTCTGTTGTGCTGGTATCTAAGAAGGCAAGCACAATTCAGCAAAGATTATAATATGAATTAATAAATCTAGACAGAAAAGAATTTTAAAGCAAATCTTAACTGAAATTTTAGCCTCTGATTTATCCTACCTTTCAAAGTTGTGTTGATCGCGGCGGATTTTACTGATCATGTGTTTGAGTGTACCATTACGATTGTATTCTGCCATTGCTCTCTATAACAAACAAATGTAAAAAAAAAATGAATTTGTGAAATTTTAGTTTGGTTTTTTTATTGGGCACTTTTTTTGGTACTTCTTAAATGTTTTGTAAATTTTTTACAACAGAAATGGAAGTAAGAAATACCGGGGTATTTTCCAATTTCTTGATACTTCTCAAGTGTTTTGAAAATTCTGTACAACTAACTATACAACTAAATTTAACAAGTCTTATTAATATTCACAATTTTTAACAATAGAAATAAAAGTGATAAAATAAAAACAAAATTGCGGTATGAAGGTGCAAGTTTTCATTTGATGGTTTATTTTCTCCCTTTAATAATCATAATAAATCCTAATTCTAAAATCCTAATAAAAATTAACTAACTAATTATCAAATCTCATCATAATATAAAATTTCCCATCTTACATCATTGCCCTGTAGAAGCGGGAAGAAATCCGAGCGTGTAAGGAACTTAACAGCTGGCATTCTGTTGTCCCCGGGCTCTGGGGCAGGGCTTCGTGAGGGGGGTGGGGAGGTGACAGGGAGGGGTACTCGAGATTGTGCTGAAGTCTGTGGACTGTTGTCACTTCCTCCTGTATAAAATAATTTAAAACAAGAAAATTAGAAAATGTTAATCACCAGAAGTCTATGTCAAGACTGTAGCTCTACTGGTTTGAACTTATAAAAAGGGAAGTGGAAAAGTAGAAATTGGACTTGAAACTTGCAACAGCAATCAATAAAATAATGATGCTTGATTAAATCTCTTTGAAATAATGATCCTTGATGAAGTCTCTTTTTCTGTTAAACATTTCCTTTTTTACACACTCAGGTAACTGACTAACCTGAGGAAGTACTCTCAGTGGGAGTGTCCTGTTCAGAACGAGGCTGGTTGATTGTTCGTCGGATGCTCTGGTATCTGAAATGTGTAATGATATAAAAAATTACAGCTGCTGATTTTTTTCACAAATAAAAAACTATAACAGCACACCAGTGCTAGTCATTGCCTGAATAATATATGTTTATTCAATATGGAGTTATCTCTCTTCTATGAGTATCAAAGAACCTTAAGGACAACAGTAAATCTGAGAGTGGTTCGTCAAACAAAGAAAGTCTGTATTTCATACATGCATTATCTTCATAAACTAGCTGGAGAATTGAAGGCGTAAATAGAAAGTTTTTACAATGCTTGGATCTGTAGCTCTCTTGCTTTACACATCTGAACTTTTTCAAGAAGAGAGCTACAGTTCTGCAGTTATTCATCAACTTGATCAAACAAACATAATATTTTTGAGGCTTGATCAAACCTGACAGCCCTGTAATTCCTACCTCCTGTCCAGCTGTTGTCTCTGCTCTGAGCTGATGGTTGGACGCCGCTGTATGGTTCGCTGACCACTCTGTGGTTTCTGCCACGTGGTGGTCCTGTTGGTGTGGTCAATGTAGAAGATTCTGCCATGGCTGTCTACGCGAGCCTCCCAACCTACATAGAAAATAAAGATCATTCAAGGATTCATGAAATAGTATAGGAACATTGTATATTTAAACCTAGGTGGCAATTATTATTGAAGGTTATTTGAAATTATTCAAAGATTTATAAAATATAGCAGGAACATTGTATTTAATTTAAAACAATTACAGCTCAGTTCAGAAAATGACAATATGTAAAATCAACTTACAGTGTACATTTAACCAAAGATATTCACTATCATTAAAATCATTAATAAAGGAAAAGGAATCTTAGCTAAATTATATATAACAGTTCATAAAACACTTGTTCTAGTCCAACATCAAAACAATTATTTTGGCTCAGGGCCCACTTACCTGGGGGGAGGGGCTGATCCCCGGGGGGCGGGTCCACCCTGTGGTACCTTTTCCTGGCCGGTAGTTTTGGCAGTGGTGACTGGCTGCCCTCTGAAAGTCATTGTACAATCATCACCAAACCCTCATTTGTACATTTTGTATATGTACAGTGGACCTTCAGATATCTGGAAGCCAGATATCCGAATGCTTCAGTATCCGGACAACTTTTCATCGGAACAAGATTTTTAACGTTATTTTGTCTTGTTTAACTGGTAATTCAGATATCTGGACACTTCACATATCCGGACAAACGGACTAGGAACCAAAGCATCCAGATAAATGAGGTTCCACTGTATATGCAGTCAACATAATATCAATACATGGGTAGATTAACACCGATAAAAGTCCCCATGGTGTAAAATCCGTAACAGTGGAAGTTCCTTATCTTGAACAATGATATCTCAGTGATTTTGTACATTGTTGAAGTCCCAGCTGCTTATTCTTTAATTATTTTAGAACCCTTGATAAATTAACAAGTTCGAGATACTAAAGTATGAACAGCATTGATAAAGTGGGAGATTTGGTTTCGTGGTTGAAGAACTAAAGTCTCGATCATAATTTCTGCATTTCATGGAGGACATGAATTAGGGTCTCTCTATACAACAAAACAACAAAAATGAAGCCCACACAAAAATGAGTGAGGTGACATTAGCCTTACTTACCTTTGTTGGTGGTTGGCTGTTTGGGTTCTGTTTTATTGGTTGATTGCCTGAGCTGCCAAACTGTAGACCGGGAGTCCGATTTACCGGCTCCAGATTTGGCACTCGATGACTTGGCCGCCCCTGACTGCGGCCTTGGCGAATTGCTAGGCGTGGAGTTACATGCTGAAGTAGACGGTTTATCTGGTTTATCACTGCTCGTCTGGTTTTCACTATTGGTAGATAACACAGCACCGGAGTCCTCCTCAGAATCGGGTTTAGATTTGTCTTTTTGTTTTTGGGTCCATAGTTGTAGTTGCTGAACGATTTGTTCACGGTTTTGTTGTTTTTCCTCGTCGCTTAAGACACGACTGAGGGCGTTTCTAGGAATTATGCGTGGCGGGGTTCCAGAATCGGAAATCGAACTGGCAGATCTATCCAAAGGGGCCCTTATGGGGGTTGTAACAAATGTCTCATTATTCCTAAAGTTTCTTTCAGTTGGTGCAGCTATACTGTGACGACTTGCATATTTCCTTTGTTCGGCCACTGAATCACTGTAAGAAGTTTGCATAGACGGACTCGGACTAGTTCTGGGGCTACACTCGACCGATCGACTCACCGCACACGAGTTTCTGAGTCTCTCAGGTGACCCAGCTGAATCGGGGCCACCCATCATGGACACTTGTGAAATCAGATTGCTGTTGTTTGACAGATGTCTGGCCGGTAATTTAGTCACAACACTTCTAGGTTTATTATGCACTTCCGATTCCGACCTCAAGGCCCTGGGGCGGGACCTTCGTGGACTGTCTACCTCGTCTGCCGTCTCAGACGACGGGGATGAGATTTCTGCCTCCTGGACACCAGATGGCGCTGATTCTGAGGTCCCTTGCTCCTCTCCACACTCCTGGGAATCTCCTGAACTCTCCAAGCTATTTGAACTGGTTCCCTCCCCCTCCTCTTGTTCGACGGCCTGCAGTTGAGGACTAGTTTGAGAGACAGTGATTGGACTGTATGTACGGGGTGGTAAAGGAGGAGGTTCCAGACTATGACACGCCCTCAATGCCTCTGTGCTAGTGGGTCTAGGTGTTGGGGGCTCTGACCTACATTCTGGCACAGTGTCAGGTGAAATTTGTACAGTTCCTACCCCACTAGCAGGAAATATAGGCCTTTCCCCTCTCTCAGGTGTTCGAGGGGGGAGGGGAGGGGCATCGGACATCTTGTACCTAGGGGGTAGTGGGGGAGCCTTATAGGTCCGTGGTGGGAGCACAGGTGGTTTGGGGGGTATGTCATTCATGACTAAATTTACCTCACTATCTAGAGAGCTATCTAACACTTCAGGAGTTTCCTCCTGCTTGTTTTTGGCACAATTTAAAAACTCGAGTGGATCAGCACCGTTTGTATTCACAGTCTGAGGCGACACATCGGAGCCACTTGAATTGTCTCCACTTGACGGCACAGCAGATGATAATCCTGAACTAATATCACATATTTCACCCTGATTTGATTCTTCTGTTCGAGTTTCCTCTGTATTCTCAGAAAAATTACACACTATGTCTGGTATCGACGGTAAATTGGTACCCTCACTGCTAACGGGAACATTATCACATTCCACTTCATTTACATCATCTTCAATTTCACCGCTGATACGGTCCCTTAATAACTGCGTTAAGGATATTCCAGAATCCTCTTGGTCATCGATTGAATCATCCTTTGACACAGAGCCATTTTGTGACACCGACTCAGGATTTTCAATACCTCCACTCTGTTTATTTGATTCTTGTAATCCTAAGTAAATATAAAATTATTCAGATTAAACATTCAAGTTAAAGATACACATGAATAAAGATACACATGAAAAGTAAATTTTCAATCATTAAGAAAATATTCATATGAAAATATTAGGGATGTCAAAATTTTTATTTTCCTTAGTCGAACATTCGATTGCATTATTCGAACGATAGTCGACTATTCGGAACATTTTTTCATAATAAAATCTTAATTTCCGTTTCACTTTCGTTTGCATAGACTATGCAAGAGTTATCCTTCTTTGCTTTATGCATTACGTTTTTGACAGATATTCACAGGCACTTGACTTGTAGCTATTTTGTTTAAATAAAATTATATTTATTTAGTTTTAATATGCATCAAACACTACCAGCAAATATTTTTTAAACTCATTTAAATAAAATAAGATAAACACAGCATCTACACGTCAGGTGCCCGTGTGACATTGTTAATACCGATTACCGTATTAACTTTAAAACAGTTAAATGCCCTAGCTTACAACACTACAATGTATGCGTGTTTTTATAAAAGTAATTATCAAATTATCAAAACGTGTCTCGGCTACCGTATGTGAACCTTTGAATATTACTAAAATAACAATATTTTGGATACATGGAATGTAAAATCTAATTAACTGTGTTTTCATTATAATTCTACAAACAAAACCCAGCACAGTGATTCATAATTTATCAGAAAAACAATATTGACAATTTTCAGATTATAGAAGAGCATTTATGCATTTATACATTGATAACGAAAAGTCAACAGTTTTTGTTCAGGAAAATAATTTTGTCAACAACCTCTGAAGACAGAGACGATTTCTCAATTTTGTGACGAGTAATCCCGCCGAAGAAAATATGAAATAGAATCGGACTGAGTAGCGGACATGTATATTTTTTGGCGAACGTGTGAAAAATTCCCCAACAGTTGGCTGTGCCTCATCGTCCAATTTATGTGGATGAAGATTTGTAAGATGGAATCGCATATTGGAAGTTGTTCCGCAATAGCTTAATACAGCTTCGCATAATGTACATTTTACAGTTTTTTTTTAAATCAAAGTTTCGCTTAAGAAATTTCCACACGGTTGATTTCGGTGGTGGCATTTTCAAAACTGAACTGAAAATCTATGAAACCTAGACCTAATTGGGGGTTTGATTTTTCTGAAAGGTTTTTACGTAGTGAATAATGTTCACAAATGAATAGCTAGCAATGACTTTGTAAAGAAAGATAACCCATGAATTTTTTCATGAATTTGTAATCAAGAGTTATCGCGCTTTTTTTTTCGTATTTTATTTAGTCGATAGTCGGTCGCATTATTCGATAGTCGGTCCTTTCGACTGACAGTCGAATAGTCGACTATTCGTTGACATCCCTAGAAAATATCAATTGCATTGATATTGAGCAATTAGGGATACGGGCAAGTTACCAACTGCAGTTTTTAATTTATGTTCAAGGTATGTGCTTTATGATAAATACATCATTGTGTTTAATTTTCTAGACAAATGATAAATCATATACATAGCGTTTAACAATTATTTTATTTTATTTCCCAATGGTCAGTATCCATCCCTGGTGGATTAAGGGTGGGGGAGGGGGGCCTCTTGTGTCCAAAATATACATAAGATTTAATAAATTATTTTCTTCTGTGGTTGTGGGTCTCTATCCCAAGCCCAAACTTGTTGGGCCCCCTTTTCAAGATTCCTGGATCTGCCTATGTCCATAACAACTTGTCTAACTGACACCTTAATCATTAAAAGTTTTCAAACCTGGTCTAAACTCCAGGTCTATTACGTCAGCACCAAACTTGAGTGTCCCGCTAACATTATCCGTAGGATTCCTCTTAGTCAGGTCCAGACAGAATTCTGTAGGTCTGTCAAAAACAAAGCAACAAGAAAATTAACATATAGGTATATCTAACAACACCACAGATCACATTAAAAGCCTTGTAAGGTTAAGTAAACACAAAACTTCACTCACTTTAGCACATCAATGATAGGAAATAAAATCCCACATAAAAAGTGTTCATAAACTCGTGAGTAAAAAAGAAAGAGACAAGATAGTCTTTCCACTTCTCAAGCAAATGAAAAAAAAAATAAAATTGATGACCTCAATATTAGAACTTGAGAAAACTGGAGTTAGTAATTAAGAGGAAGTAATTGATAAGGACAAGCTGTGTATAAGTACATTGTACAATGTTAAGGAGGATATTCAGATACTGTACACATATAATCACTTCCCTATCCTGGTTGTACTAGTGGCTGCGCGTGTGTACAATTACTGATGTGTGATTTACTTACAATTGTATTACTCGTTAATCATAAGAATTATAATCCTTATATAATAATATTTCTCAAAATTAACTTATGTTTGTGTGCATATATATCATGCATGTGTTTGATAACATTTTATTTTTAAGTTGAGGAAGAAATATGCAACACCAATTATGTGATACAAGGATTAAAATGCAGATCTGAGATTTCTTTCCCTTTCAAAAAAAATAAATTGTCAATTTCTCATAAAATCACAGTCAAAAGCTATTTTCAGCTATAATTAGACACTATTCTTTTAGCTCAATATTTTGTCACATTAAATTAGCTACTGTACATTTGTATACCTATGTGTTGTATAACTACATAAATCAGTAGATACACTACAAGGCTGTACAGCTACATTCATGATGATTATGCACTATTATATGGATGTACAATTTGTACATGTATGCGCATCAAAATGTATATAACTAGATCTATGCAATAGAAAATGTAAATAAAATGGTTTGTACATTTGCTACAATTACCTGATTACATGCATACAGTTAATACCTGTATGTAGTATTGCTGTTACATGTATGAATGGAAATAATTATAAAGCTGCTTAAATACATTAATAAAGTTTTTTTTATATTTTTACTTTTATCGAAAATTTTTTTATGATGAGTGTTTCAGTACAATATAACACATCATTCATGCCATCCTCACAATGCCCATGGAGCTTAAGTCAACACGTTGCCATTCATTCAATATTTGGGAGGCTGACTGAAGCGAAAAATTATAAAATCTTGTTTTTCTTATCTCTTTACCAATCACATTCAGTCATTCTATGCTAAACAACTTGTAACATGTGCATTTGAGATGTCAACTGAATAATTTCTATTTCTATTATCAAACAAATTATTGTGTTTATGAAAGTTTTAATCTAATTGGTGCTTATCAATTATGATTTCAGAAATTAATACTTACATACACATGTAGACTGACTTCATGATTTCATCATCGTTCATTCAACATCATGTATTGATTTATTAACAATTACTTTAACATAGCAAAAATAAATTTGCATCATGAAATATTTATTCAAATTAAAAAAAAAAACAAGCAGGAAGAAATGGAAGTTCTTTAATACACCAATAAATGTGTGGAATTAGAATACCAGAGGTAACAAAATTTTTAATTTTTCTAGTCCACTCTGATAGGTGTCTGAATTCAGACCTGGATCAAGGACTTTATTAGTGACCAGCTTTGAAATTAAGGAGAAGCTCTCTCCAACAAGCTTAGTCCCCTATGAGTAGTGAATTTGGTTTCCATTAAAAATTAAAGAGGCCATAATTCTTTCAAATTCATTGAAGTTCCACTAAATTCAAAATTGATCTATGACTCATCAAGATACATTTATATACCAAAAAAATCAGCTCAATATCTGCAAGTCTATGGGAAAAAAGTACAGGAAATCATTAAAAATTAAAAAGGCTATATTTCAGTCAAAAAATCATTGAAGTGGAATGAAATTCCAATATCTCCAACAACAAATGGATGGACAGATGCAGAGGAAACCTACAGTCACCTCTGCTTTCACCAGAAGGGGAATAATAAAGGTACAAAGCATCAGGGCTGTATGGGGCAGGAGGCTAATCCTCTACTTTTTTTGGAAAAAATTTTTTTGCTGTTAATTGTGAATTTCTTTAAAGAAAGCTTGATTCCCCCATCCTTTATTCTCCAACCTTTTTGTAGCAATATGGTCAAATCACCCACCTTAATGTATAATATGTGCAATCAAGAAAATAAATTCAAGTTTGACAGTTTTTTAATACAACTTTTTAAATTTTTAATGGTTTTCCGCATTGTTTTCCTACCCGCTTGCAGATAGCTCATTAGCTCATTTTTTTTTTTTTTGTTAATGTATCTCTATGTGTTAGACATCAATTTTGAATTCTAATAGTTCATTTTAAATGATTTTTGAGGGGAATGGTCTTTTTAATTTTTAATGGGAACCAGATTACTCTTATGGGAAAGGGACTAGTATCACTAAATCAATACTTTTCTCTCCATTATGTTTCTTTTTTACTTGGTTAATATTTATCATAAACCTTTTTCATTTGTTATTTCCCCCCTTCAGACAAGGATAAATGATGCTGTTCAATATAAAGTGCCTGTTATAAGGGAGATAATTTTAAAATAGATACAGTTATCATTTATACATTTTACACAGTACATGTGCAGCAATGATTCAGCCACTTTCTATATACAGTATTACAATAACTAAGTCTCATCAGCATATGATCAGGATGTTGTATATTCCAAAATCTCTCCTATGACAATGAAAACTTTCAATCTCTAAAATGAAATGAATTGTTTTCCTTGTTGTAAAAAATCTAGAATGACAACGCAATTGGCAGTTTTAATGAAATCACAGCTAACTGGATAAGCCAGGTTATACTGAAGTAAATTTGCACTAATTTTGCTCTCATCTTCATTTTCTGTTAGAAAATTGCTATCATTTTGGAAAAGGTTACTGCAAACAGGGAAATTTTTGCCGAAGTTTTATTTTAAGTCCCTTTCACCTTCATCGTGATTGGGAAAATTCAAAACGGGGCAAATTCAAAGAAAACGTCATGATCTCTGAAACAGAACTGGAAGAATTCAATACAAGGCAACATTTTTTATGGTGTGCAAGGGCTAGGATAAGATGAGGCAAAAATAACCTTGTAAACAGTAGTTTAAGTGAAAGTAATTCTCTTTAAGTCTATTTTTAGGACACTTACTCTCTTTCTGTTTTATCAATGACCCTCTGAATTGAGTTGAAGGTCATTTTCTTTAAGTCTATATTTAGAATACTTACTCTCTTTCTGTCTTGTCAATGACCCTCTGAACTGAAAGTGTGGCCTTCCCCAGGAATCGGTTAATGGAGGGCCGACTCTTAGAGAACTTATCTTTGATTTCAAAATCCAGAACATCTGTGGGAACTGACTCGAAGGAAAATGACTGGAAAGAAACAAATATTTCCTGAATAGATTTCTAAGAGACATTTTTCTGAATGCAGAGCTCCAGATAAGGTGCGTATTTGCAGAAATACGCATAGAATTTTACAAAATACGCATTGAAAATTAAAATAGGGCGTACAATTACGCATTAGCAATCGTAGATAAGCATTATACCACGAAAGTACTGCGTATAACAGGTTGAAGAATACAAGTACGACTTACTTAATGATATGAATTGAGGTTAACTCAGTGTTTTATCTTTCTCAAAACGAAGTACAGATTTAAAAAATGTCTAGTGACCAGGAATATTCTAGTAATGGCAACAAAGATATCCATTTCGGAAGGAATAATCAAAGATTTAGATTAAAATGTACTAGGCATTGCTTTTTCATTATGGGTTCATGGCCAATTTTTCATTTCTCTCAACTTGCCATATTAACGATGATTCTTTTCTCTCAATTTACTCATGATACCATATCACTGTTAAATGGAGAATAAGTTTTCTGTGTCTCTGATTCTATGGTACCTTGACCTACTGTATAGTCAAAAAAAGAATGCTTCCCAATTTTAGAAAAAGAGTCTTGTTGGTATTTTCAAAATGTATCTAAATAAATGCAGGAACTGACCTTAAAAAGTTTTGTAGTTTTTTTCCCTCTTCAAAATCACTTATATTTCGATTACAAGCTCAAAATCAAAATAAAGGTCAAAACATTTATATATAAACAAAATACTCTTCAATCATTTTGATGAAAATCAAAATCTGCATTGATTTGAAAATCAGGGAGTAAATACACTTTGGGGTAAAAAATTAACTGGAGCTCTGGAATGGTCAATGTCATTAATGTCATTTGTATAAGACACAGAATATGACTATGTATCCTGTAATCACATTTTAGAAACACCTCTAATAATGCTGCCTGATACCTAAATATTGACTATCAGCTCTTTCACTTGAATTTACTTTATAAAGCTACATGTACAAAAATACTGTTTATTCTGCTCACTCCTGCACAAAATACAGGTCAAATGAAGCATTGACATTGATATTGGTACAGTAAAACTAAGTTATAACGAAGTCACTGGTACGTGTGAACTTACTTCACTATATCTGTAAATCCTTGCATCCGTATAAGGAAATTGTCAAATTTTCATGGTGGGGGATACAAGAAAACTATGCAATATACATGAATATCCATGTTCATACAAAACGAGTTTTTACTGTAGTATGCCATCATCTCCATCCTACTCTATCCCTATCCCAACCCTCCCCACTTTTATCCCATCAATATGCATCATTCATGCTAGTTTCAGTAGTTTGGTCTACAAAGGCTTATAATCATTTGAAAAGTGACATCCCCCAATTACAAAACTGCCCCTAACACTGACCTGCCCCCGCCACACGGGGTTAGTTGTAGAATTACAGACACCGGTGCGTATCTCCCTCAGGTGGTGGCTCATCTTGGGACACATTTTCCCTGGTAGTACCGTCATCTTCACGTAAGGGTCAGGGTTAAAGAACATTCCTTTCTTCAGATTAACAGCTTCAATGTCTGTAAGATGATAATTAATTCAGTTAGTTGAAGTTTATGTGACTGTTAAGGAAATTCTCTTTTAAGAAGTTATACTTTTTTTTAGATTTTAAGAAGTGATTTTGAATTTTAATCCCTTTCACTTATCATGAATGTATTAGATAAAACATATATTTTACATAAAATCTTATTCATAATAAAAATTGTTCATCCCTAAAGCAAGTTTACTGCATAATAGTCAATCTGTGCTAGCAGCTACACATGTACATAAGTCAATATGTCGACATGTAACATAAATCTTACCCATTATCTTAAGTTTTATTTTTCTATTTATGTCTCTGCTTGCAATTCCATTCTTCACTGCCTCCTCCTAAAAAAAGAACGGGTAAATGTAAATCTATTTTTCTCTACTCTTTTTGCATAAAATTAGAGCAAAACTCTTCGGGATAAGACTTCATCCAGTCCAAAAGTTATTCCATGTTTTCAGCTAACTTAAAACTTGAGTCTATATCATGAATAAATATGATTTTGAAATCTTTTCTCAGAATAACTCTGAATATACAAAAAAATATTTTGAAATAACCAACTTTTACTTGTGTGCAAGAAATATCTGAGAGTTTCACACCCTTCTTTAACTTGCGAATATGAATCGCCAAAAACCATTTATTTTGCTCTGTATTTGAAGAAATTAATATTTTCCCCATCATGAAACTAAACTGTCTCAGATGAATTTCAAATGGACGAATCACGAAACAACAGATGATGCAAATAATAGTTGGTTTACAGAACCATAAAATCACTTTTTTTTGTGAGGAATTTATTTCGTTGTTCTCGAGGCATGGGAGACTAACAAATTTATGTCCACCATGAAATTTAACATCTCATTTGCATTACTATCAAATATTCTCCAAACAAAAAAACCAAGTCCCCATACACCAATATTTTTACCCCAACCCTCACGAATTTGATCCCATGAAAATATGTGATTTTACAGTATGTGACAGTTATAATATGGACCTTAGGCGAGGCGGGTTTGACGACTTTGACGGAGGGACTCGTGGCCACTAGATCTTGGTTACTACCCAGGTAATACTTGAAGCAAATCTTGGTTTCACCTGAAAAACAGCAAATAATCATTAGGATGAATAATTGTAGAAAAGACATTTTTCCTTTTTTTTTTACCTCAAGAATAAAGACACTAAATAAAGTTATACATGCACATAATATGCTTGTTTATTAAGCCTCAAAGATCAAATGAAAAAAAACAATATCCACTTTCTTGGTTGTTATGGAAATAAATGTTGCAGTTGATGCAGAAAAAAAACATAGTCTGTGTAATTGAGTTATGCAATTTTTCTGCAATTCCCATACAAACATACAAAAGATTCCCATACTAACAAAAAAAAGAAGAGAAATTTTGATTGTATACATAGGACTCCTTGGGCATCAATTTGTATGTGATGGGAATATACAGTCTGAATGGTGATACCTTCTGTAAAGTTGTATGTGATGTCGGACAGATCCCACTGTAAATCTCCTGTCTGGCCACCATTACCCCCGCGATTCTTCATGTCCAGAAACTTTGAAGGATTAGTCTCCCCTAAATATTGAATGGATTTTAATATAAAAATCAAGTTGATGAAAAGTCAAAAACTTCAACGACAATCCCTCTTTATCTATAACTGGAATTTTAAGCAAAGACCTAGTAAACACAATTTGAAATAAAGGCTTTGTCTTATATTTAATGATACCTAATGCAATGTCAAAACAAATTCTGAAAATAAATTATGTTGTAGCCCAGGTTGCAAATGAACATTTGCCCACTTTTGCTGAACCATGCTTTGATTCTACGTTTTTAGGTCCAGTACAAATCTTCATACATTTAATCTTTTTTTATTTGTCTGGGGGATTCACCTGACTGATACAGCCCTATCCAATCATCTGCTCCTATCTCCTCCTTGATGTCCCAGCTGACCTTGACACTTGTTGCCTTGGCAAGGTTAAGGACATTTTTATCCACGGCAAGATACGACAGCAATCCTGGTGACTCTGCGGCCAGATCAGATTCGCTACTGCTTCTCTCTCTCACGTGTCTGTATTCAAATGACTGATTGCCTAGAGGAGAGGGGGGTAAGGGGAGGGAGAGGTCATCCACTGCTCCGTAAAGGGGGCCCTTTGATGACCCCGCCTCGGTCATGGTGGGTCTTCTCTACTGCCTATTTACTGCTACTCCTCTTGTCAGCTGTGGGTGACATTGTTGGGCCATACTTGTTTCACTGTGTCAACCCATTTTATAATTTCACATCTTCTCTGTCTCTGGAATAAAATAATGACTTAGGTTAAATTGTTTGCAAAAATATGATGACAAAAGTACTATAATATATCAAAAAATTATTCATCATTTTTCAGAATAACAGATTTCTGTCTCTCCCCTGTCCGTAACATGAATCATTTTATTTAAAAAATGTTTAAGTTTTTAAGCTGCACATTTATTTAACATGAGCAACTGAAAAACTTTTAGATCAGATCAGATATTTACCAATACTCTTAATGGTAAGAGTCAAACCAACGATCTGAGCATGCTGACATGCTTCTCTAATCACAGAACAGGTGACAGCTGAACTGAGTCCAACTAATGAAATTATTTCCAACTTATGTATTTAGCTTAACGCCTTGTTTTAATCAAAACATTTCAAATACTTGATATCTTTGTAAGTATGCACGTTACTAAATAATTAATTAATCGCTCATGTCCTTTTCTTCAACCGTAAGTGTGTAGGCCAGTTATCCGTCTCAAGAAAAAATCGAGGTTCAGTAAGTACTAAATGTCAAAATTTCGCTCTTTCTAAGAACAAATACTTACCATATACTAGAATTAAAATCAATGATGTTTTATTTTCTTGCAGATAATGAAATTTTGCCAAAATATGCATAGAATAAGGTTGATTTATTAAGAAAACAAAATTCATCCATTTGCTAACATCCTTTTCCTGTTGTTGACATGTTGAACTGTGCATTGTGGGATACTTATGGCGGCATTACTTAAATGCATGGACATTAATAGGGACAATTTCAAAAGTACATTTTCAGCAATAATTCAAAAGTTTTTTTTATGTTTTAATTTAAAAAAAAAATGAATTAGACCACAGATTAGACGGTGTCACATGTTCCCCGGAACACGGTGTTGAAGTCAAGATGCTCTTTTATTAATTTTTGGGTTGAATACACTTTTTAAAAAAAAATATCAACTGATAAGAACATAATGAACATATATAGGCGCTCCTTATGTAATTCTGTAAATGACGTATGATAAGTATATATAGGTCTACCCCTCTATACTATAAAATAGAGAAGCTATTTTATAGTATAAAGGGGTAAACGTATATATACTTATCATACGTCATTTACAGAATTACATGGGGAGCGCCTATGATAATGAATTCAAAATCAATATATTGTATCCTCAAATTGTATATTTGACTTTCATATTTTTGCAAATTGTACAGTAGTAATTTGTATTTGTATACTTTGCTTTCCCTTTATATTCTAAAATTGAAAATCTCAATTCAGACTAATTTAAAGAAAATAAAAAAAAAAACAAAAACATATCTATGATTTGTTTTAATAATTAAAACAAATCATAGATATAAAAAATATACATGTACTTACCTTATTTTAAAATGAACTGTAGGACATTCCTATAAATTACACACGGCAATTAAAATCAATCAATCATATGTAGGTGCAAGTTGAAATTTCCACTACATGTAGATGCTGGGAATAACCACATGTAATATCGTATTGTTGGCAAAAGATAATCGCTATAAAGTAAAACTGCACAAAATTTCCTTTAGTTGTTTTAAAACATCATCATTTATTCCATAAATTACTGTCTATAAGGCGAATTGCTTTAATAAATAAAATATACCAGAGACGTTTAAGAGAATATATATACCAAGAAGAGTGGAAATTTTTAATTACAACTTTTGATACGTTCCCTTTATAATTTTCCGGAAAGATACCTTTGCCGACTTTGAATGATGTATAGCTTAAACTACTTCCAGTTGTTAAAACGCGCGCGAAGTCGAAAAAGTTTATTTGCAACATTTGTAAATAATGTTAGACTTTAAAAATACTCGCCAAACTTTAAAAGACTTAGAGAACGATTTGCGATGCAGTGTTTGGTAACTATTTTTTAAATATTTTTTTTCCTATACCCCCCTCTTCCATCATTATCATTTAATATGTTTTACGGTGTGAGTTGTACCATCAAAAACACTTGAGATCAGTCACTTCGAACGTCAAGCCGCACGAGATATCTCGACTAGCTGTGACGTCATACAACGTCACAATGCTCGTCGGAGCTTACGGAGACAGCCGAGCGTCTGTTTGAAACTATAGAACAAGTGCAATTTTTGTCGAAAAACATTGCAGAGTTATTTCTTGTTTCTTTGAAAGATTTCTAAAAACTGAAAGTCTGATATATGCTTTACGTTATTATTTATTTATTCGCGCAAAGGACATTGGATAGTGCAGGAATTCTGGGAATGTTGCACAGAGAAATTTGGCTGACGTATGTACAGATTTCAATCCGAATTTCCTCTGTTCTTACACGTTAGTCTATTGAGCTCGCTTCTCGAGCGTCGCTTCGCGACGCTCGCTGCGCTCGCTATTAAACAGGTCCAGCACAATGTCTTGATTAAGCTATATAGCTTTATAGCGAGCGCAGCGAGCGTCGCAAAGCGACGCTCGCGAAGCGAGCTCAATAGACTAACGTGTATGAACAGAGGAAATTCGGATTGAAATCTGTACATACGTCAGCCAAATTTCTCTGTGCAACATTCCCAGAATTCCTGCACTACCCAATGTCCTTTGCGCGAATAAATCAAAAATAGAAAAAAAATTACAGGAACATTGTTTCTTACCGAAATCTTAACGAAATGATTTTGCCTTACCTTATTCAAAAAAATACCCCCATGCCACAACACCGGCCTTCACCTTGCCCTTCGGAAATGATACAAATGACGTCACCGGAAACTTACGAATTTTGACGAAGTTATGTCGGTTGCTTCCGTGAAACTCTGAAAACATGTTGCGGTGCATAGCAACATGGTGGCTAAGACATAGCAACAACTTACTTGAAAAGAACGATTTAATGCAATCTCTTTTCCATAAAACTAGCATTTGCGTCCTAAGTCAACAGAACTTTTATACTTTTGTCACTTCAACGGTTCGGGTATTTCCGATTTTGTCGGAAACTTCCGAGAAGTTGGAATCTCGATCCCGATGCTTGGGAAATGATTTCTTTTTATTGTTTTGTTTTATTCTTTTTGCTTTCCTTTTCTTGAATGATAGACAGTACATGTGTAGGTTTATGATAATAAATAAACTGCGCTCGCCCCAACGGTCACACCGTAAAACATATTAAAGCTATATAGCTTTATTAAACTATTTAAAATAGCTTAATAAAGCTACTTATATGCAGTTTTTAACAAAAATTTTTTTAGTGAGAAATAAAAAAAAAAAGGTCGCAAGTATTTGACTATTATGTACTTTGGGCTATCAAAAAACCAACTAAATCATAGAAAGTTATAACATTGCTGTTGTTGAATACTTTTAAGCAAAAGATGAATTTCCATGGTTTGGGTGACTGCACTAGGGGAAAGTGTCCTATTGAGTGCAGTGAGGCGTGGATAAGTATGATTGCTTCTCATTGTGTTGAACTGTTACCAATCAATTATCCTGTTGGCCATCAATAGCTCCCCAAACTTTTAAAAATTTTAGTACAAAGTCTCTCAAGGAGACGCAATTTGGCAAGTGATTTTTACATGCATTGTATTCAGAAGAGTTCAAAGTTTAATATTTCCACTGCACCAAGGTGCGACTTTTTGCACATGCTGAAAAAATAAAACATTTGAGAAAAAATTGTAATAAAATAGCTTAATCAAGCTATTCTGAATAGCTTAATAAAGCTATATAGCTAAATCAAGCTATATAGCTTAATCAAGACATTGTGCCGGACCTGTTAAAAGAAATGCTCAAACATTATGCCTATGTTTTGAACAGGTCCAACATATATACCTTGATAAAAGTATATAGCTTGATAAAGCACTGGACTGGCAAGCCCAAGGTCCCGGGTTCGATCCCCAGCAGAGGCAATAAATTGTCTCTGTTACATAATGTGTTTTAACATAAGTATGTCAGTTTTGCTATGCCATTTCAGAAATATTAAAAGTTTAATTCATCAAAATATTTCCATCTATGATGGTCCCTTTTCATGGTAGCTGCATAACTGTAGCTCACAGAAAAAATATATTGACAGACCGGAGAGCTCCAGTGCCACCCATTAAAAGCTCTCCGGTCTCGGGTCTGTCTATCTTTTTTCGGAGAGCTACAGTTTTGTGCAGCTTTTTTCATTGAAGTGTGAAATTTACCTTTATCTTTCCGCTCTTACAAGGTTAAAAAAAAAAAAAATATGACTTGGAAATATTACGCAACAGATCTTAATTAGCTGTATAACACATATTTATTTACCATTTGATTTAGATAAATATAATATCTCTATTTTTATTATAGTGGCAGCATAGCAGGGAGTCCGTGTACGTTGGGTGGTTGTGAACATATATACTGCAGGTAATATAGGACTCATAAATAAACAGGAGTATAGAGGGACAAAATTACTAGGCTACGGCCAAACTAAAAAAATAGAGTAGTGTTTCTGTTAACATGCCAAAAAATTTACGGTAGGTAGGTACACAAAACTTTTTTAATTAAAGATTTTATTTTATCTCTGTGTTTCACGTGGGAAAGCAAAAGTGGTAAAAAAAAAGATGCACACGTATACTGTATACAGGGTTATTTTCGCCCCGTGTTATTTTCAACCTTTTGAACTTGTGAAACAATTCTGCCCCGTTTAAATACCGCCATTTCATAGTTCTCTTTAAGAAATTATGAGGTATAATTTGAATTCGCCCCGTTTTAAATTCACTCTGTTTTAAATTTGCCCAATCTAGGAGAGGGCGAAAGGGGCAAAAATAAAACGGGGACAAAAATTTTCCTGTATACAGTAATACACAGGACACTTTAGTGATGTACTTGTTTAAGCGGATTCTGCTCGCCCAATCTAGGAGAGGGCAAAAGGGGCAAAAATAAAACGGGGGCGAAAATTTTCCTGTATACAGTAATACACAAGACACTTTAGTGATGTACTTGATTAAGTGGATTCTGCTTTCCGTCAAAATCGCTTAAAAGAATACACTGCCAAATGTAGTAGATTGACAGTATTAATGATTAATCTCTCTATTTCAGTCTCTGCTGTGAGAAGCTGCTGGGTCAATGCTGCGTGGTTTGTAACATTCCTGTTCATGTCAAAGATGCTCAGGTGAACAGGCAACTGTTCAACCTTGTGAACCTGTGTAAACGATTGGGTCACATTCTGAACGATCCGGAGAGCCATGAATCAGGTAACAAAAAATAAGGCAGTGTTTGAATACTGTAAATCACTATTAATTCACGAGAACTTTATTTTCGCATAATTACAAGAGACAATATGCTCAGGAAAATTTCATTCTCGCGTATAATAGTATTCCTTAAGTTTATATAGAGCAATGACCACAATTCGTGAAATTTTGTCTCGCTTATAAAGAGTCAATGACTATCTTGCAAAAATAAGGTGTCGCGAAAATTAAGTGATCTACAGTAAAATGAATTCTGACCTTGAAGGGGTATTTGTTGCAGGGCCAAAAAGTCTGTGAATATTTATCAATATAATGGGTTTTGATAGCTCTGTACTCGGTTAGAACCCTGTCGCAGTACACCAGAATAAAAAGGGAAATAAAAATCAATGGGACTAGCAGGTAACTATCAGAGGGGCAGAAAGGGAAGACAATTAAAATTTTATTTTATCTGGCCTAAAGAAAGAAAACAAATGAACATGATGAAAAAAAGGTGAATGTTCTGAGCCAGCAAACTTTCTCAACAGCATACAACAATGCCTTTAATTTGTCGTGTTTTTTTACTTTTGGTACAGAAAACGTCATAGATCTTGAAGCAGAAAATAGTACAAATAAACTAGATGGCATCCCAGATGTGTATGATTTTGTGAGTCCTGAACTCTCTACCCCAACCAAGCTGTCTCACAAACAGGAATCAGTTAAGAATGGTACTCGTACAGTTATTTTCTTGGTGGTTCTTTCCGCAATTCAAGATCTCTTTCTAAATCTCATACTCATAATGTTGAGGGCCCTCTGTCAACTTGTTGTGGGACCCATAACACATTTCATTTTGATTACTTATGGGCTGACTGAGCAACATCTTTTGAGAAAATTTCGAATTTTGATTAGTTTTCTTATATCTCGACCAATTAAATATGGTGATAGACAATGCGAAACACTTGCATTTTAAATGTCTGTAGATTTCAGTTTGGTTTGATATTGATCAAAAATTTTATTTCCTATCAGGAAGACAGAAAAGAAGATCCAGATCATCTAAAATCATGGAAAAGTCGAGTCCCGGTTCAGATACTAGTAACGTGCTATCAAACAATACAGCTACGGTTAATCAGGACACGACAAGAAGGGGATTGGGAGGAAAAGCTGAAAGGTCAGAGGTAAGAAAAACTAGGTCAACAGAACCAGAGGAGCAGACCACAATGACCCAGTTTTTTTACTACATGGAAACCAATGATGACACCATTATTGACAATGGCAGCAGTGCTGCAGCAAATTTCAGTTCCGCAGATAAAATGGAAGAAAAGAATCCTGGTGAAATGTCAAAACAGGTCAAGGTAACTGGAGAACCAAGATGCAGAATAGGGAAATCGAAAGGATCTAAGATTTTAAGAATAAGAAAGAGTCTGCATAAAGGCAATGAAGATAATGAAGATTTGGCACAACAGAGAAGAGATGAGGGGAATGTGTCAAAAGTCAATATATCTTCTGATGCACTAAGCAGTGGGGACAGAAGCGGTCAGTGCTTTGATAGGGAAGTCCGGGAGGAGATAAGTATTACTGATCAGCCGTCCAGGGGTAAGAAGACCAGGAGGAGTGTTGGTCCATGTGCAGCTTCTTCCTCTGTTGACAGTCCAGTTCCTGAAAGTCCAATTCCATTTGATAACAAAAAAACCAGGAGAATTGGGGGAGTTTCCTCATCTACTGGTAGCAGGTACGTGCATTCACATCTAAAGAAACAACCGTTAAGTGCAAGGGAAGAGTTCATACTGAAACTGTAAACCAACAATTATTTGGGTCATCTTTTATTTGTGATTTGTCAGTTTGAAATCAATCCACAAGGATTAATCTTTCTGACTGAGGAAACATTCCATACACATATATAAAGCAAAATAAATGGTTCATGGCAATAAACATATGTGATTTAAATGTTCCAAAACTTGCAGATATTTCTTGCTCATGAATAAAAGTTGGTTTACAGTAACAATTTCACCTTTAATTCAGAGGATAAAAAATTTAATTGAATTGAACTTTAATGGCTCAGTTGTTGATTTAAAGTATTTAACAGAATGTTGAAAATGGCAACTTTAATTCAGGCATCTTTGCAGAAACAATTTCAAAACTATATATTTGTTTTCCTTACTTGTTTTTCTTTCTTGCAAATATTCAACAGTTAAAATAAATATTTACAAAGTGTGTTGATTTGGATTTAAATTACAGAAAGAAAAACAGAAGAAGCCTTCCAGCTTGCCTTAGTGCTGAAGATGTTTCTGTTGCAATTTCCAAACCTGAAAAAGTTAGGAGGACTAGCTCAGGTCAGCAGAAGAATCAGGATCATCTAAACTCTTCTTTCAGTGGGAAAGGAAGTGTCATTGACAAGAAGAATGCTAAAGGAGAGACCCCACTTCAAGTGGCTTGTATCAAGGTTAGTTTGCGGTCAAGCCTAAGAAAAATTTTTTTTTAAAAATCCACCTACCTTAAGGCCTTATTTTTTCTTGGGCCTCATTTCAAGGTAAGATGTGGGCAATGTTGATGAAGAGATCAGAGTACATTCAGAAGCATTCAACAACTGGATCACTGAAGAGAAAAAAAATTTTTGACTAAAAATGCTTACAATTGCAAATGTTTTCAGTAAATTGTTGTAATTTTTTGTTATGAGCAGGGTCCAGAACAGAATCACAAACAAATTAATACATATTTATGGTGATATACCGGTAAATAATTGCTAATTGTACTTTAGGGCGATTTGGAAAAAGTACAGTCATTACTCTCATCTGGAGCCAATCCTAACAACAGAGACAATGCGGGCTGGACACCATTGGTGAGAAAACTGTTTGAAAGTTAATACATGTACCTTGATTAATTATTTGTGTGATTAGAATTTCAGTCAATATTCCAATTAGGCATCCCAAAGTGAAGTGCTGGAATGATGCAAACAGAACATTCAAGTATTTTATGATACAAAGAGGCTGATTATTCTAAATTTAGATTTTCCATACCTTTCTTCTCTAATATCTACTAAACTAGTTAAAATAAAAGAGAGAGTGAGAGAGAGAGAGAGAGGCGAATCGCCAAGGGCTCATTTATATTAATTTGCATTGTAAATACCCAGTATATGAACTGCAATTTGTATACCGAAAGAGATAAAATCATTTTTTTAAATGAATAAAGGACAGGTTACAAAAAATGTTTAAAGAGAGCAAGGGGTTACCCTACTCCTGTGGGAATAGCTCAGATAAAATATTACATATTCTTGAAAAAAGACCCCTTCTACATATTGAATAAAAAGTCTTAATGCATTTAAAGGGGAACAACTCATGCCAAATTATTAGAATTACAAAAGACTACATGTATATTTTCTCAATCTGTTATGAATTAGAGGCTTTGATTACAGCACGAGGCTTGTCACTATGGCTATGTAGAGATAGCAGAGAAGCTGATAGAAGCTGGGGCCCTGATTGATGTCCCGGGGACAGAGAACGAGACACCGCTACACGATGCTGTCAGACATCTAACTGTGGACTGTATCAAACTCCTCCTGCGACATGGTGCCTCAGTAAATGCTAGGTCAGTTATGAGGCAGTTATGTGTATTTACTTGTTTTTAATGTTAAGTTTAAGTAAATGCATGAATAGTGGTTTTGATGAGATTTTAGGCAATTATATTTATGGGGTGTGGTTTTTAGCTCTACTGGTTAGAGACCAGAAGAGCTTATGTGATGGTAATGCATCCATCATCTGTCCAGCTGTCTGTCTGTCTGTAAACAATTTTTCAAAATGCTACCCCTCCTACAATTTTGGTCTGATTTATATAAAACTTGGCACACAATTTTATTTATATCAGTTTTTGTTTTCGATGAACTGTGTTGCCGTGGTTACTAAAAATAAAAATTTTATGAAATACTTTCAAAACACTAGTCCTCCTTTAATTGTGGTCTGATTTCAATATAACTTGGCACACAAGAAGACTACACGAAGATACAAAATTTTATTTATGGGTTTTTGTTCTTGATGAACGGTGTTGCCGAGGTTACTTAGATAGATATTTCTGTGAAATACTTTCAAAACGCTAGTCCTCGTACAGTTTTGGTCTGATTTCAATATAACTTGGCACACAAGTAGAATACATGAAGACACATAATTCTATTTATTGGTTAATGTTTTCGGTGAATGATGTTGCCATGGTAACTAAAATTGAAATGTCTGTAAAATTTTATTTAAAGCTGCTCCATCTGTTGTAGTCTTGTTGCAATCTTGTCAAAAAAAGAGATTTAATCAAGGATCATTATTCCAGTTTCAAGTCCCAACTGCTACTTTTCTTTTCCTTTGTTATAAGTACAAACCAGTAGAGCTACAGTATTGACAGAGACTTCTGGTTTTACTTGTGTTTTAAAAGAAGTTTTTTTCATCTTTTACATAGGTAGAAATTTAACTGTTCAGGGAAATTTTAAAAACTATTGAAAAAATATAGTTCATCTTTAGGAAAAAGGACAACAATTTCAAGGGGAAACTGAACCTATTTGGTTCTCTGTGATGAGAGAATTCATTTTTATTTCTTCTACAGAAATATAAAAGGCCTGACTCCTGTACAGTTGGCGGGGAGCAATGCAGAGTTAATATCTGCCCTGAAGACAAAGGCTCAGAACAGAACAACACACACAACTGTCCAGGTTTGAGTTTTATCCAGTTTTAGGCCAAAAAAAATAATAGTCTTGTTTCCTGCTACCAGTCTTAAAAAAATAGGGTAGGTAGGTAGGGAAATTATTTTATTTTTCTTTTTTATTTAATTTTTTTTTCGACGGAGTTTCTTCTGATGTGTTCTAATACAAGATCAAATTAAACATGCCATAGGTCAATATTGCCTTTTTAAATTAAATTTCATGTCTTTTGATGCACAACTCAAGTGGTATTTAATGAAACTCCTTATTTAAAACATAAAATTTTATGAAATACCACTTGAATATATATTTTTTTCAGTTTTGGAGCATGAAATTCTAAAAGTTCCTGATTTTTTTCTGCAAAACTAAAAAAAAAACTTTAGGGTCGGGTGCAAAAAATCGGGTTGGTCGGGTTGCAGGAAACAAGACTACATGTATTTTTATTTTTAGCCTTATTACAATTTTAAGATGTTTACTGTGTATTTAAATTCAAGGAGGTTTTTCTCTTTAAAGTTGGGAGTAAAAAAAGTATGTTTCTTGTTGTCTCCACTGTTGTACAGAGTTACATTTCTTGTTGACTTCATTGTCTTACAGAGTTATGTTTCTTGTTGACTACACATCATACAGAGTTATGTTTCTTGTTGACTACACGTCATGCAGAGTTATGTTTCTTGTTGACTACACGTCATACAGAGTTATGTTTCTTGTTGACTACATGTCATACAGAGTTATGTTTATTGTTGACTACACTGTCTTACAGAGTTATGTTTCTTGTTGACTACATGTCTTACAGTGTTATGTTTCTTGTTGACTACACGTCTACAGAGTTATGTTTCTTGTTGACTACATGTCATACAAAGTTATGTTTATTGTTGACTACAATGTCTTACAGAGTTATGTTTCTTGTTGACTACATGTCTAACAGTGTTATGTTTCTTGTTGACTACACATCATACAGAGTTATGTTTCTTGTTGACTACACTGTCTTAAAGAGTTATGTTTCTTGTTGACTACATGTCATGCAGAGTTATGTTTCTTGTTGACTACACGTCATACAAAGTTATGTTTCTTGTTGACTTCACGTCTTACAGAGTTATGTTTCTTGTTGACTTCACGTCTTACAGAATTATGTTTCTTGTTGACTACACGTCATACAGAGTTATGTTTATTGTTGACTACACTGTCTTACAGAGTTATGTTTCTTGTTGACTACATGTCTTACAGTGTTATGTTTCTTGTTGACTACACATCATACAGAGTTATGTTTCTTGTTGACTACACTGTCTTAAAGAGTTATGTTTCTTGTTGACTACACGTCATGCAGAGTTATGTTTCTTGTTGACTACACGTCATACAAAGTTATGTTTCTTGTTGACTTCACGTCTTACAGAGTTATGTTTCTTGTTGACTACACGTCATACAGAATTATGTTTCTTGTTGACTACACGTCATACAGAGTTATGTTTATTGTTGACTACACTGTCTTACAGTGGTATGTTTCTTGATGAATACACGTCTTACAGACTTATGTTTCTTGTTGACTACACATAATACAGATTTATGTTACTTGTTGACTACACTGTCTTACAGAGTTATGTTTCTTGTTGACTACATGTCTTACAGTGTTATGTTTCTTGTTGACTACACATCATACAGAGTTATGTTTCTTGTTGACTACACTGTCTTAAAGAGTTATGTTTCTTGTTGACTACACGTCATACAGAGTTATGTTTCTTGTTGACTACACTGTCTTACAAAGTTTTGTTTCTTGTTGACATCATTGTCTTACAGAGTTATGTTTCTTGTTGACTACACGTCATACAGATTTATGTTTCTTGTTGACTATACATCATACAGAGTTATGTTTCTTGTTGACTACACATCATACAGAGTTATGTTTCTTGTTGACTTCACATCATACAGATTTATGTTTCTTGTTGACTACACGTCATACAGAGTTATGTTTCTTGTTGACTACACGTCATACAGATTTATGTTTCTTGTTGACTACACATCATACAGAGTTATGTTTCTTGTTGACTACACATCATACAGAGTTATGTTTCTTGTTGACTACACATCATACAGAGTTATGTTTCTTGTTGACTACACGTCATACAGAGTTATGTTTCTTGTTGACTACACGTCATACAGAGTAATGTTTCTTGTTGACTTCACTGTCTTACAGATTTATGTTTCTTGTTGTCTACACGTCATACAGAGTTATGTTTCTTGTTGACTACACGTCATACAGAGTTATGTTTATTGTTGACTACACTGTCTTACAGAGTTATGTTTCTTGTTGACTACACGTCATACAGAGTTGCATACTTCTTGACCCATTGGTTTCACCAGAGTCATTTTTCTTTTTTAAAGGTTGACCCTCTATCTTTCCAAAGCCTGTGTTTCCTCAGCACGGGTCTGTCTAGAGACCAGAAAATCATACTACAGAAGTGTGCCACCAAACTCCAGGCAAAGGTCACGGAGGACTTCTCCCAAGAGGGTAAAGTCAAAGTTCATGATGGTTATAAATATATAGTGTAATGTATGACAAAAAAAATTACCAAAGAGCTTAATCCACGAACCATAAAATATGGCCTCATCCCCAAAATTAAAATGATTTTTATTATCGATAGTGGAGACTTTTAGCTTTTCATAACCGTTTTTCTTTTTTCGATATCTATTATACGTTTTCAAAACGAGATCTTGCAATATGGTTTTGTTTTGATGGAAAAATGCATTAGGAACGTCATTTTTTGTAATATAACTTCACGTAAAAAGGTGATAGAGATGACGGCAGTTCTGATAAAAACTGATTTTGATGAAATTGTACTGGTATTTAATAAAACCTGCTTAACAATTAAAAAAAAGTTATTTGAATTATAATCCTTATATTTAAAAAATCTTTTTAGTCGGCGCGATTAAATTAGGTAGGTCGCGTACGTTAGGGGAAACAAAGGTATTTTTTTTATTTTGACCTTGGCAGAAAAATCATATCATTTCAGATGATGTAAAAAATTCCATGTTCCAAGGTATTTTGGAGCATAATGTTTAAAAGCTAGAAAATGCACTTGTATGGGCCTTTCACATGTCCGATTAACGTATTTAGGGGGGAGGAGGGTCAATCAAAAGGAAAAGCGCATAAAAATATTTTGAAGTGAATTATCATTTATCTTACTACACAGAGAGAGTTCGTTAAAAAAAATACACGAGTGAATTTCAAGAATTATTGAATTTCTATACGAAGAAGATCATATTAACTTGTTTAGCATGAATAAACAGGATTTTGCTCAAAGCAATGTTAATGCAATCGCTCTGTATACAGATACCATTGTGTCTTAACGAATATTTAGAAAGTCATTTCAAATATAACTCATAAATTTAGTGGAATAAATGTCATATAATTCAATCAAGAATATATGCTTATATTTTGCCGGTCTCTAGCACGAAACAAGAGGAGTTTTATGGGTCAGTTATTCATATTTTTTTTTTACTTAAGACGCCCCGCCTTCTCATTCAAATAATACAAATACCTCCATAGCTGTAATGACTAAGCCGGGATTTTACAGCTAGTGAAGTATACGATTTTATTTATTCAATGTCATGTATATATTGAAAGTCTCTTTCCCCAAAAAAAATCTTTTATGAGTATCTATACAGACTATGCTTGAAGACTTTAACTATAATATGACAATGTTATGATTTGAAAAGGTAAAATTCTGCATTTAAAAGGGGGCGAGAAAGCAGAGTTATGAAGATTCAATCTTTGTCCAGATTTCAAAGTAAATAAAAGTAAAGTAAAAAATACCATACCAGCGCACCCAAAGGATACACAGGTCCTCTGCATTTCTTAAGAAGAATCGTGTATATACTAGGGATGGCAATTTGTAACCGGTTAATCGATAAATCGGTCGGAACGATGCTAATCCGTAGAAAATCCGTAATCGGTTAGTCAGAAAAAATAAAATATATGTCAATTTTATCGCGGTTTCCTAAAAATCCCTTCTGCTTTTTTTTTTTTAGAAAGGAAAGTGCTGCAGATTAGATTTTTATTTAGGGTTTTTACACATCTGAACAATTAAGAATATTTGGTTGTAAATTGTAAATAAATTAAAAGTTCAGACATAGTCTAGTTCTGATTATGGCATTAACGCAGAATTAAGTTCTTTAACATCTGCGTTGAAAATTATCCCTTTCTGATTTCTCAAGCAAGATTCATTGTTTTTCCTAATTTTTTCGTGTCTAATGAAATTGAAATGAAATATACTCTTATGTACATAAAATTCCCCGATCAAAATAATAAACAGAATGTAACTTCTAACATCTTTTTAGCTATGTCAATATGTATATCTAAATGAGACTAACCGGTTAATCGGTCGGAATGTTTTGCAGTTAATCGATTAGCAATTCTGCAATCGATTGCAATCCCTAATATATACACATGTAAAGTTAACACCACCACCATCCCCCCTCCCCCACCCCCCATTGGGTTAATCGGTTTAAAGCTTTTTCCTTGTCAATGAATTTAAGTTTAATTTTTGGAAAGGGTACTTTAGACATTTTATTTTAATTGATAATACAGGTGGACATGACTCCCCCACACCACGCCACTTTGAAAAAAAAAATTATGGTTCCATAATTGACTTGAAAATTATTTTTACTGAAGTGTCTCGACCATAGTGCAAAAAATGAATGAAGAAATAAAGAAAGATAGGATGAAAGACACTTCTTAAGAACCCCCCCCCCCCCCCTACACTCACACATACATGCTTCAATTTGTATTCTTTCTTAATTATCAAAGTGTATAACTTTTTTAGCTTATTAATATTTCTTGACTTCAAGCCCCTACTTTAGGGGGAAAGCGATGCCATGACCCGTACCTTAATAATTCTAGTAATTACATGAACTATAGTGACATCTAGAAAAATGAATTAAAATTACGCGTTTTAATTCTGGAAACATATTTAATTCTGTCGGAAAAACGACAGTGAGTGTATCAAGATTAATTCTTTCGACGCAAATAAAAGATATATCAAATATACTTATACTTTTTAAAAAAGAGAAGCCAGACAAGTATTTTTCGTTTCAAAAGGATTATAATTATACATTTTTACGATTGCTACAGTAACCACTAACTGCACGTTTTATACAAATTTATGTTACATACAGTTTGATATGGGGATTGAATCATTCGTTAAAAACATAATTTGTGCTTTACGCATTCTCATTTTAGATCCAGTTTACAGAAAACCCAAAATGTTTAATTTTTTTAATGATTTATTTTTCAAGAATTTTACTCATTTCTTTTTCTTTTTTTTGTAAAAGCATTTTTTTTTATTGACGACAGCAAGCTACCTAATAGGTCAATAAAAGCATTAGAAATTTTATTTAATAAAAAAAGAGAAATATCACTTTACATCTTTTATGACGTCACAAATGACGTATAATTAAAGGTTATCACATGTGGAATATTCCATGTACGAGTGAATAGGTCTCTAGTGATGACGTTTTACGCATCTTATGAACGATAACTCATGTTCGACTTCTTTTACGCCATAGCATCTAGTGATAACCATAATTAAATCAGAAACGTCACATTTATGTGTAGGTGATCATAGTATAAATTTTTTTTTGAATCTGATTTCAGAAATTCTTTTCCACTATTAATTATCGTCTGAAAAATGTGGAATAGAACTGTGTTGTTCTTTTACTCTTACAATATAATACCCCCCTTGTTCGATGCACTTAATTTGTGTAAAGCACATGGAAATGTATGATGGTTTTTAGTCATAGCTCCTTCACAGACAATGATTTCTTCTTTTTTCAATAGGGGCGCACGCGTTACGGGTAAATATTTTCATTGGAAAATATCTCTCGCATAGTGATTGTTATTTTTCTCTTTTAATATTTTTCCGTAACGAATGTGCTCAATGTGTAAATCACGATTAACTGTCCTATTTTCGGCATTTTTCCGGAAAACTTCGAACTATTGTAAGGTTTAGATTTTACTTTGATATCCAAAACATCCGGTTTCGACAGAAATGTTGCACACGTAAACTGTATCAATGGTCTAAGGTAAGATTCACCAAAAATATTTATTCTATAGCCCTCTTAAAATTTTACATATTTGCTAGGCCATATGAGGCACTTTGTGGGTCGAGTTCTTTGACCTCGAACACATTTTTCATGCCTTGTCTTCAGTTTTTAGCTCACCTGAGCCGAAGGCTCAAGTGAGCTTTTCTGATCAAAATTTGTCCGTCGTCTGTCGTCGTCGTCGTCGTCGTTGTCGTCGGCGTCGGCGTAAACTTTTCACATTTTCATCTTCTTCTCAAGAACCACTGGGCCAATTTCAACCAAACTTGGCACAAAGTATCCTTGGGTGAAGGGGAATCAAGTTTGTTCAAATGAAGGGCCACGCCCCCTTCCAAGGGGAGATAATTATGAATTTGTGAAAAATTTATGGCATTTTTAAAAAATCTTCTTCTCCAGAACCGCTGGGCCAGGAAAGATGAAACACATGTGGAAGCATCCTCAGGTAGTGTAGATTCAAGTTTGTTCAAATCATGACCCCCGGGG
>PRKT01000014.1:2154877-2209650 GCA_003671525.1 Saccostrea glomerata
GGGGGGGGGGGTGGAGTAAATTTAAGCCTGATGTGCTCAGGTGAGCGCTGTGGCCCCTGGGCCTCTTGTTTTGTTAAATTTATGTTTTCAATGGAAACTTACAATCAGAACTCACGATACCTGCAAACTGTAAAAATTGATCCATTAATGTAAGCTTATAAATGTTTTGAAGTCTTTTTCCCTCTGTGCTGAATAGAGTGGTAGTTCAACATGGACAATTCTTTGAAAATTGTAGGATTTAACCATTTAACTGTAAATTCCTAAATATACCTAAGGAATTAATCATTACGTAATTTTGCAAAAAGTACCGATCCAATATAAAATTACTTGCTTTAAGTTTTATGGTCGTGAAATCAATGAAATCTCTTGGTCTATTGTTCATTCACAAATTATTGTTCTCGCAACTTGACATTTAAGGCAAAAAAAAATTAATTTCTTGGTTCTCAGGCCCTCCCTCATCTCTTCCAAGGGTGCCTCATTGACCCTTTTTATTGCTAAACCAATAAAATAAAAACACCAAATCACCTCCCTCATTATTTTTTGAGATTTTGTACAATGTAAAAAGCTGCCTCATCATGTTTTGGGGGCAATAAAAAGTAAAAAAAAAAATGCCTCCCTCCCTCATCATATTTCTTGAGAAAAGGCCTGAGAACCAAGGATTTGCATGGCCTAAGTGCCATTTCAAAATAATAAGTACATGTACCCGGTACTTGATAAAAATAAGGAATCTACGGTAAGTTTTGCATTTGTCTGTGTCTTACAGTGACCCACATTGTGACTTCTTGTAACAAGAGTGGACTCTGTCCTCGGACCATGAAGTACCTACAGGGGGTACTAACTGGACGCTGGATTGTAAACATGGACTGTAAGTATTACTGGCTATCCATCTGTCTGGAAACTGTTGACATTTTCAGCTTTTTCTCAAGAACCACTGGACCAATTTTCACCAGTGTTTGTACAAACCACCCCTGGTTATAGGAAATTCTACTAAATGGTTTTAAAGAAGGATAAAATTCTTGTGAAAGGGAGGATAATTAGAAAAAGAAAACAAATCGGCTGGAGTCATTAAAAAATTTATTTCAAAAGATTTTTTTCTGTAAACTTTGACTCCCTAATGTGGCCTCACCCTACCCCAGAGCTCCTTGAAAAATTTATAATCCATCTGTAATTCTCTGATGAAAAAGATTTCAAAAGTTGTTTGAGTGATATTTTTACACTGGACTTCTGTTTTTTTTCTTTCTTGTTTCTTGCCTATATGTAGCACCTAAATGTGAGGTTAACCCTCTTATCTGTTGGATCTTACAGGGGTAGAGATGTGTCTGGAGTATGGGATGAAGGTGTGTGAGGAAGCCTTCGAGATCCCAGGAACCAGTTCAGATCCCGAATCCCGATCAGCGCAGAAAGGCAGAGTTAATCGTCAACAACAGGTGAATGAGGAATAGAAACTTACACAATAAACTTGAGAATATGTATTTAAAAATCAGTATTTTGTACTTGATGTTAATATATATAAGCATCATCAACTTCTGGTCATTTTATCAATGTTCCTACATGTTCAGTGTATGTAGCTGTTTGGAACATAATAGTTTTTATTTCTTTAAACAGTTACCAGGCTTATTTGATGGCTGCCAGTTTTACTTCTCTGGGGACTTCGAATACCCAACCCCTGACAAGGAGGAGCTGATGGATCTGGTAAAACTAGGAGGAGGTCATGTGATCCACAGAGAGCCCAAACCAGGCCACATTCCGGAAACCGACCTGACAACGCCCTACCACGCACCTGTTGGCATGGAAACCTGCTGTGTATTTATTGTCTATGACAACAAAGGTCAATTTCAGCCAATCAGAACTCCTGTTATAACTAGTGTTAGGGCATCCTGGATAATGGATTGTATTAGTCAATTTAAGTTAGTAAAGCCTACTGTGTAACAATTACTATGAGGCATGTTTAACAGGTGTGAACGATTTCCAAATATGGAAGTCAAGAATGATAACCTGAAGTTGCTATAAATATACGTCAAGTACATGTAATTATTTTTCTGTCCAATCAGACAACAGCATTTTTACACACCCAAAAACATATTTTAAAAGATAAAAAGATAACACGTGTTTTTGGTTTTTTCTTCAAAAAGATAGTTTTAACAAAATATCTTTAGAAGTAAGATGGAAAATTTTGAAGAATACAGTATTCCCCAAATTTTTACCATGAACAACCTTGACATTTTTATCCCAGTAAAGAAAAAATAATAATGCCTTACACAATGTCATTGTTTACGGAGGTATAAATCACACCAGCAAGTTCTTATCAAGTTTAATTGTAACATTTACCAGAATATATTATGTTGGTAGATATAATTTTGCATAGCCGTCTGATTTTCATCAATGATGCTTAAATTCCATGTGTATAGATCCGTTCACACAAGTGTTTATCGTATGGACTACATAGTGTATCACCGGTTTCATGAGCGCCCAATACTAAGCTATGCAGACTTTATACATGGACATAAGGAAAGGCGTAAAACGTGGTGAATGTGTTTTATCCCAAAATCTTACCTCTCATTTAAGAAACTGCCAGGACTATTTTGTAATAAACACTCAAAAAATAATTAAGTAATAAAATTTTGATGTCAGGCTCTAAAAACTGAAAATATACCGTATTTATATCAATTTTCAAAACCTAAGTTAAACTTTTGGGATTGTTACCTCCTAGTGACAGATTTTTATCCCACTTAAAACGTATTCTAAACTTTCAAGTTGTGTTTGTTCAGGGTAGAATTGTCATGAATATTATATTATTCCTAAATGTGCATAAAGTTTACAAAAAGTTTGTTTTAAAAAAATCTTTTGAGCAAAAAACTTAAAAACCACGTGTTTTATTTATTTTCTCAAGGGTTTGTATAAATGCTGTTATCTGATTGGTCAGAATGACTAGCGCCTTGTTTATTCTGTGTATTAATAGTGATTTACAATTATCGCTCTTAACTTTCTTATTTGGAAATCGTCCAGACCTGTTTAAGCCTGTTTTTTTTTTTATTTGTACATTGTAGTAAGGAGAAACAGTTTTAATTTATATATTAAATACATGTATTCATCTTGTTTTTGTACATACTTGCATACCGGTAATCGTAGCATGCAGATAGATATGGCACAAAAATGAGATAAACCTAGTTTCACAATTGATAAACTAGGTTTATCCACTGTAAACTATAGTTTACAAACCGTAAACTATAGTTAACGATTCGTTAAGTATAGTTTTCATCTGTGAAACTATATTTAACGGTTGTTAACTATAGTTTACGAATGATAATCTATGTTTATCTGTCTGTAATAAGCGTAAACAATAGATTTTGTTGATAAACATAGATTCACGTTTGTAAACTATAGTTTACAATCGTAAACTATAGTGAAGGGTTGTTAATCATAGTTTCACGAATCGTGAAACTATATTTATCTGATCGTTAACTATAGTTAACGGTTTGTAAACTAAAGTTTACAAATCGTGAAATTGTATTTATCAGATAATCTATGTTTTGCAATCGCAAATGATTGTTTTCGGTGTTAAGTATAGTTAACGGTTGTGAAACATAGATTATCGCGTTAACTATGGTTTACAGATGTGAAATATAGATTAACGTTGTTAACTATAGTTTACAGTTCGTAAACTATAGTTTACAACCGATAAACCTAGTTTATCGATTGTGAAACTATGATTATCTCATTTTTGTGAATTTGGCGTGCCATAGATAGAGTATCTTAATTGGTTTGTAATTATCATCGCTACTAATTTAGTGAATATGGAAAATTAGGGATGAAATATTATATCTGTGCAATTAGTAAACTTGATGATATTTCTTTTATCTATAAGCAATGAACGTGAAAGACAAAAATAAATCAAGTACGATCAAAATTTGTTTAATGGTTTTATTTTCCCCCACATCCAAACATTTAAATACTCGTAATAGATAATTATATAAAAACAAGATGTATTTGTTAAATATTGATGCCCCAGTATGACAGCTTATGGCCAGGGTTGAAATTTCTCAAACGCAATTAAATCAAAATTGTTTGTACCCACAAGGAATACACATGTGAAATATGAAAGCCCTAGTACTAACTGTTCAAAAATCATAATCAAGGTTAAAGTTTTTTTAATGGGTCAAACTCTTAAGATCACGGTCAAAATTGTTGGTATTCCAAGGAAGGTCTGTCACAAAGAATTTTACTTGTCAAAATTGAAAGTCCTTGTCCTAAATGTTCCAAAAGTTATATCTAAGGTTAAAGCTTCTAAAAAGTACGTCAAAAAATATTTACACCCATGGAAAGATCTAGTCAATGAATACAAATGTAAAAATAGAAGAGCCCTAGCATCAACTGTTCAAAAGTTATGACCAAGGGTTTTGGTAAAATATTTGCAAGGTTGGTTCGAAATCAGAGTTCAGATATGTTGGTACCCAAGGGAAGGTCTTGTCAGAAGTAATGCATACTGCGATATTTCAAATATTTTTCCACAAGAATCAGTACTGATACATGTAAGTTACGTGCCCATACGTTTCATGTGGCTTTAAAAAACATGCATGTTAAATATGAACAACAAGAAATCGGAAAGAAAAATTAAATAGAAGCGCATATATGAAGGGGGCACCGTTGCTGGATTCGTTTTTGGGATTAAAAAGATATGGGCGCGAATTGCAAACTTTAATTATACATGTAGGTTTTTGTGGAGCATTATATATTGAGAAGACATTCTTGCTAAATTTTTAAAGTGCGTTGTATGATATGTACAATTAAGTAAATGGGTTATTTAGCTTAACTGCATGTGCATGTATGTATGAATGAATGCATATATACATCTACAACGATTAATTGTCATGAAAACACTGCGTCGTATAATTAATAGACCTCTGCCTGTTATTGCATGCATTGGTCTTGTGTTCTGTTTGTAACTGCCCCATACTGTAATTATGCTAAGATTTACGAGTATATTGACATATCTTAATTACAAGGTCAGGGGTCTTGGTTTGAAGTACATGTATATCTTGAAACTGAAAATTTTTGTTTCAAGCAAAATATACATGTATACTGGAAGTTATACATGTCTTCAAAATATTTTTGAATTTATATATCTATTTTTTTTTTATTTTGCTGAAGGAACTCTGTAATCTTTATTTTAGTGATTGTAAGAAAAGACCCCAAAAAGGCCAAATGATGGCTTGTGAAATGATGTTTATGGGGGAAAATATAATGAAACACACCTTTTAGTAGGGGAAAATGTTTTTAAGACCCTTGGCTTTTCCATGTCATGTGCCGTATTAATTGTCTTTAGATATCCCTGTGTACAAGGACAGAACATGCAAAAAGCAGACAATAATAAGTGCAGATGAAATATGGTAAGCGATACTGTTTGTTTTTTCTTTATATTATTTTTCTTGTCAAAACAGTTTGCTACTTCCTTAAGATTGTAAATTTTCAAAATCCCGTACCAATATTTTATGTGCTGCTAGAAAGAAGCATAAATGATTCTTCCCCCTTTTCATTTAATTTATCCATTATTAACTTTAAGGGGGTATCTTTTTTTATTATTTCATACTGAAATATGCAAACATGAAATAAAAAAAGAATATTTAAAAATTAATATCTAATAGAATGTGTACTATATCTGTATATGATCTTTGAACAAACATTGTATTCCTAAATATATAATCTTGTGTGAATGAAGTTCAATTCAATATTAAAATAGTATTCCAGTTTTCAGGAAAATATATAAATTTTTAATTGGATTTTCTTTTTTTAAGACTTGAAAAATACTATTAATCCAGGCTAATATATACGACGGCGTATTCATGCCATTTTAACAATGTAGAATTTTTTTTTAATCGTTTGAACGATTTAAGAAAACGTTTGTACGATTTAATAAATCGTTTGTACAATTCAATAAATCGTTTGTACAATTTAATAAATCGTTTTTACAATTCAATAAATCGTTTGTACGATTTAATAAATTGTTTGTACAATTTAGTAAATCGTTTGTACAATTTATTAAATCGTTTGTACAATTTGTTTGTTATGTTTGTTAAATCGTTTGAACAATTTATTAAATCGTACAAACAATTTTTTAAATCGTACAAACAATTTTTTAAATCGTACAAACGATTTCTTAAATTGTACAAACGATTTATTAAATCGTACTAACGATTTATTAAATCGTACAAACGATTTATTAAATCGTACAAACTATTTATTAAATCGTACAAACGATTTATTAAATCGTACAAACGATTTATCAAATCGTACAAATGATTTATTAAATCGTACAAACGATTTGTTAAATCGTACAAACGATTAATTAAATCGTACAAACGACTTATTAAATCGTACAAACGATTTGTTAAGTCGTACAAACGATTTATCAAATCGTACAAACGATTTATTAAATCGTACAAACGATTTATTAAATCGTACAAACGACTTATTAAATCGTACAAACGATTTGTTAAATCGTACAAACGATTTATTTAATCGTTTGTACGATTTATTTAATCGTTTGTATGATTTAATAAATCGTTTGTACGATTTAATAAATTGTTTGTACGATTAAAGAAAAAATTCTACATTGTTAAAATGGCACGAATACGCCGTCGTAAATATATGTTCTAGTAAAATTATTTCTTATGAAAAGGATGAGAAAAAGAATGTGGGAGAATCGAGGAAGATAACGGGAGATTTGCTGGACATTAATGAAGCCTTGACTACAAGTATGGGGAAATTATTACGAAAAGATCAAAATCTAGAGACTTTGGAGAAAACGGCCGAGACACTGTCGGAGAAGGTAACAGCACAGGATAATACCCCCCCTTTTTTTTAAAGCTCACCGCGACGAAGTCGAGATGAGCTTATGCTATACCCCCGGTGTTAGCGTCGGCGTCCCAGGTTAAAGTTTTAGGAGCAAGTCCATTCCCAAGTAACTATAAGCCCTACCTGAACCAAACTTGCATGGATGATGCATCTAGGGATGTACACTACCAGACTTGCTTCGGATGCTGGATCTGACCTACATTTTCCATACAAGAGACTTGGTTAAAGTTTTGGGAACAGATCAATCCGAATGAACTTGAAGACCTTGATATCTGCATTATTAACAGTTATGAATATTTGTTTACACTATACATATACATATTTTTCACGCTACAGGCTTAGAAATGTGTATATGCCATGTAAGGGGTTAAACACAACTTGCAAGAATATTGTTGTTGGGATGAATACTAAATATTAAGAAAATATGATGTGAGATTTGCATTACTTAAACTGATAACATTCGTCGAGGTGAGCTTCGTAATCTTTGATTACCTATGTTTTGATGAGAAAAAATGTAAGAGTGTATAATATCTCAAAAATATATAATTTCCCCGTCAAACACACCTATATGTCGTTATATGCAAGCAGATTGTACACTTTTTCTCACGTTTAAAGAATGACCCTATTCGGTATAATAAAAAAACATTATTTTACCGAATAGGAAAAAGTACAATCTGCTTGCATATGACGACATATAGATGTGTTTGACGGGGAAATTTTATCTTTTTGAAATATTATACACTCTTACATTTTTTTTTATTTAAAAAAGGAGATATTATCCATACTTCAGGTGCCTGTGTTAGTAGTACAGTATCTACACAAAACAGCCTCATCAAACTTCACCCGAAAGATTCTTTTCATTCTAATTGATAGAGATATAATGGATCTCGACACCCACCCACCCCCCAAAAAGTCTGATATATGTGAATTTTTTTTTCTTCTCTTTTACGCACGAAGGAAAAAAAACATTGAACATTTTACATAATGCTTGAATTTGAACCCATTAAGTAAACTTAAATTACTCAAATAAATGAATGATAGAAATTGTTTTTTGTTTCAATTCCCTTACAGCAAATTAGATACTTCAGCTGGATTCGTTAAAAATGATCTTTCCAACTTACAATATACACATGTATTTTCAATTTCGATATTTTCCTGGTATTAATTTTTGTTTAAAACAATTATTCAACAAAGATGATTGGTAAAAAAGCGTGCAGAATGCCTATATATCATACTTCAGAATTTTTAAAAATCATGCATTTTGCGTACCTTTTTAGCCCATCTTCTAAACAATATTTATTCGTAATATTGTAATCACGATAATGAAAATAAAATATATTTTTTTCCTTTCAGGCACGTGTTTTTAAAAAAGTTACAAAGAAGTTCAAATGTGGAAGAACATTAAGCAACAGAAAATTAGTGTGTGTGTTAGGATTATGTTTTGGTTTGATATTTATTCTGTTATTAGTAGTCATCCCTATTCTGGTTAAATGGAGTGCTGGATAGTACCAATAAACTATGTGTTGAGGACAAGGGATAAATACAAAAAAATACTGAAACAATTACAACCTAGAGAAGTTCATCGTAAATGAATTGTTGTGCTATCCTTCAAAGTGTGAATATTTCTGTTTTTATCTCAATAGAATTAACTGATGGAATTACCCCCTTAAGTCCAATAGTCATCAGAATTGATGGAGGTTTCTCCTTTCTCCAAAAGTTAACCCCCCTCCCTTTCCGAGAATCTTTCATATTTAGGGGGAAAAACTTCTCCATTTAACATATCATATTATAGTATTTCTTTGGCACTGTTAACCCTCTATATTTTAGACCTAAATTGTTTGATATTCTATGTATTCTATGCATATTTTCTATTGTAGTAGATGTTCACAAATACGTAAATTTAACTTGAGTGGTACATATCTGTGAAACTGTTTGATGACCCGACGATATCGTTTTCAAGTCTTGTAAAAAAAAATTTTTTCATAATCATGCATTTTTTAAATGCTTTTTTTAATGCTTATATTTCCGTGCTTCCAATACAATCAAATACATTTATCAAAATTGCACAGAAAATTTTTCACACCCACCAGCTTTCGCACTTCGCTCACACTTACATCAACAATATATCAATTTTTTACACACTTTATATGGATAAAAAAGAAAAAAAAGTATGTTACATTTGTTCTAAATATGTATTTCTTTTCAGAGTATTACATTTCCAACATAATTTTTCAATGTGACCATGCAGACTCAAAATTTTTTGCAGTTAGATTTTTAACAGATATGTACCTTTCAACCTTATAATACATTTTTAAATGGGCAATCAGCCCATTTAAATTAGGCTTCTTTGCATTTTTTAAGCAGTGAAAAATGAACTGTTTAGCATATAAAATTACAAAATTTATGACATAGTTTGAATTTGACAAAGGTAACTCTCCAAAGATTACATTTTTAATATCAAAACCTAGACGTTTTGATGTATAATTGTAAATATGTAGACTAAGATCATTCCAAATACATTGTATGCAATGCATCTTGACACATGAACAGATTGTGCAATGTGGTTTCACATTCATTTTATTTTAATCTTTATAAGGTAGTAATTTACAGGTAGTATTCTATGCAAGATTCTAAATTGTAGCCATTGGACAGCTGAAATTGAAGACACCTTAAAGCACACATTAAAAACATCTCTCAACTCCATTTCTTGAAATCCTTGTAAAAGCATTTCTGAATTCCATTTTGAAAAACCAGTTGGCTTTACATTCTGTGTGTTAATACTTTTATAAATATTTTTTGAACATTTATCAATCAATATTAATCTTTTGTATAACAATGGCAAAAATGGACGCTGTAGCTTTGAGAATCCTACCCTAGAAAATTTTGTATTTTTCAAAAACTTTGAAATAGCACTAATAATGCTGTTATACTGCATAAAACATACATGATGAATGCTATGTTTTTCCACAAATTTCTCTCTAGATCATGCATATTTAATGCATTGCTAACAAATGTCAATTCTTTTGAAGTCGTTAAGTAATGAAATTGTCAAGTGTATACACTTTACAATTTCATTTCTCGACCTTTGAATATAACCAGAATATCCACTTTAATTTACGGGTTTGAGCTGTATATTTTAAAATTTTATGACAAAAGTTCATCCATAGAAACCAACTTAACTTTGACTTAATTAATTACCCTTAATTTCTAAATGTCATTTATCTCCAAACCCAGTTTACCTCTGGTCTTAAAAAATTGTCTAACACAACCCATGCAGTCTGTTTGTTGAACAAATGGTTAAAAAAAAATAAAAAAGAAAAAGAAAGATTTTTGTCAAGTATGCCCCATGCGGGCTGCTTGTTTAACAAATGGTTAACCATATACAAGTACAAGTACCCGCTATATCTTCTGAATTTTTTTTAGGATCCTAAGCCTATCTCACAAATAAATTTTATTTCCTCGGCACAGCAGGCATCGCGAATATCCCAGACTGTCAAGTTGTTCCTCATGTATATGCAGTCTGCATTGTCTGGACAGTTTTGTCCTCTGTTGTTAGGTTTTCCTCTATACCAATCGTATATCTGAATGTCTGCCGTGTGACCTGTTGTCCATTTGTACGCCCCCTCTTCTTCTATGTCATTTAAACCGATCCAAAATCTGAGAACTAAAAGAGTATATATGTAATCAATGTGATACCTGAATCGAAAGTCTTTTCCGAAATTAATTTTCAACGTTTAGGAAAAACACAGGAAACCAAAAGCAATTCAAAATGGAAAAGAAACAGATTTAGAGACATTGCAAGCGAAAGTATACAATCATAAATTTTGAAACTGAAAGCTTCGTGACTGTGTGAACAAAACTATGGATGAAACAATATAATTTCATCTTCAATCCTTTCGGGAAAAAAATGGTAAAAACTTGCAGTACCTTGTCCTAAAAACCTTATTGCGAGTCTGTCAGCCTTTAGCCTAGTAGGAAGTGAAATCAATCTGCCCCCGTCTTCTGCGCAGAATCCATCAGCGTCGGTCCAATTCAGTTTCGGACTCAATACCAAGCGATAACAAAACACCCCCACCTCATCCAGTATATAAAGAGGGTGTCTACAACCTTAAAAAAAGAATTCCATAGGCCACAACGCTCAACTGAGTTACATTGGCTTAATTGCATTCTTCATCACCAGATTTTCCCCACCTGTAAAACCTATATTGTGCCTCCCTACTACCCCCGGGGATTCTTGATTAAACAATTTAGAATCTATACTACTTTGGAAAACTTATACACACAAGTTTCAGCTTTTCTGACCCAGTGGTTCTTCAGAAGAATTTTTAAAAATCCTTTATACATGTATTTCAATGTAAAACATGGACCCCTAATATAGCCTAACCCTATCCCCGGGGTAGATGATTTGAATAATTCAAAATCAACATGACTTAATTCCAGGATGCTTCCTCATATTAAGTTTCAGCTTTTTTGGTCCAGTGGTTTTTGAGACGAAGATGTTTTAATGACCTCACCATATTGTATTTTCTTGATTACCTCCCCTTGAAAGAGTGCTTGTGGTCCTAAGGGGCTTCATTTTACATGTAACCGTTTAAACTTCCCTTTACCCAAGGATGCTTTGACCCAATTTGGTGAAAAGTGACCTAGTAGTTCTTGTGACGAAGTTGAAAATTCATGTACTACTATGAAAAGTTGACACCCCAACTGATTGCAAGACATCTGGACGGACGACGGACAACAGGTGATCAGAAAAGCTCACTATGACTTTTATCTCTGGTGAGTTTAAATTTGTTAGTTTAATTAAAATGCATTTATTGCCTATCAAAAAGGTAACCATGGCATTTGAAACTAATTTGATTTAAAAAAAATCTTAATGTCATTTCACTTTATACATGTATATCATTTTAAATATGTTCATGTTTATTTCCTTTGTAACATTATTATCGTAATAATTAAACTTCATAATACGTTAACTTTGAATATTTACCCTTTTTCAGACACCGGTATGAATTCCGAATCACTAAACACTTCTCATACTCTTTACAGTCGTGGTTCCAACATGGCCCCATGAGTTCCTTCAACAAAACGAAATGTATGCTTTTAATTTCAAATATTTAATTTTAATGGTTCATTTATGAGTGTTGGTTGCTATAATTCTTGATTTAAACGTGTAAATACGATGTGACTCGAAATACATTGTAAACTTGGATCTCTCCACCGGCAGATAGTGGCATATCCATAGGAATAAAAAATCTTTGAGGGGGATGTTAAACATTACGCACAAACAAACAAAACAAAAACCTGGAAGTATCTTCCAAATTCTTTCAAAATTCTATTCTACATCAATTTCTTTGACTTTTTATTAGGTCACTTGAGTCTTCGCGTTAGGTGACCTTTTGTTTTCATTAGTCTGTCGAGCGTAATAACATTGGAAAATTTTCACTTTTCCTCTTGAACCGCTGTACAACTCAAACTAATTATCCGACTATTTGTTTTATTGATCCTTATATATATTTTTTCTTAGTTGCGTTTTTATTTAGTTTCATATGATTTTTCTGTGTAATAATTATTTACTGTACTTCCATGGATTATTTTCACAGGGTTGCATTATACTCGGGGTATCGTTAAAGGCCCCTTTTTCTCATTTAAAAATATATTCAATAAAAAAAGAATATTTTAGCGTATTATAAACACCATTGAAAAAAAAGTTGCTTGAGACGATAGGCATCCCCTTGCAAAGAGCATTTTAAACATACATGTATAAACAAAGACCGTGACATTTCGATCAACATCGATCCCCATGCAAATCACGTCATTTCCGTTCCGCACAAAAGGACAAACTAACACACACACTAACATACATACAAACGAACACACACACAAATTAAAACACCCTCACACACTAACATTCTTTAGCACCTTGCTCCGTTGCGAGGGATAATAATCATAAAATTTACCTTTGTTCCAGTGATGTTCTGAATAAATATGTAATGCTCATCCTTTTCTAAATGGCTCGGATCTAGATCAAAATCATTCAGGTGGCACTTTAGAGTCTCTTTGTTAAAGTTCACTGATTTGCATTGTTTATCATTATAACACTGTCTAGCACACTGTTTTGGTCCACGGATCGTCAAAATGTCATATTCCGGATTCGATACATTCTTCATTCCATGAAATGCTACAAAAGGAACGAGCTGATCGTAACAACATATCGTCATTGTTCCAAGTATGAAAAGCAAGAAATTCACTAGAAATCTCCAAATTCTTCTTCCCGGTAATACATGACTATCAGGTGCCTTAAAACGCATTATCCCATGTACAGAAGATCTAATATTATAATAAAGCTACTTTATTATTTACAACAAACATCTATGTTATCGCAACTGATGTTGCTGTTCTTTTTATTTATTCATGAAATACAAGTCTTTAATCATTAAAATGTCTTGTTTCTAGTTTTTTAAACCTACTTGTTAATTAGCTAATTAATACGTGCGTCTTCATCTTAACTAGCAGCTTCAACTGATATCGATTATTACAAAGTTACTTTTAAAATTTAATGCATATGACGGGAAATCAACATATGTGAAATTTAATGAAAAAGGTTCTCGAGGCGTATTTAATTAGACAATATTCATTGCTAGTAATTATTGATATCCATTATTTGATGTTTCTTTCTCACATTTAAATTTGCCAACATTTTTCGACTACTTATTCCTCTAAACTAATTTCTATCTTTTAAATGTTTGTTAGGGTACAATGATGTCGCAGTGATTTTAACACATTTTACCTTTACCTTTGAATTATGACATAATAAATGTCATCAATACCATTTTCATTTGTCAACGTCAGCGAAGAAGCATCGTTTTTGAAAGAGGGCAAATTCTCGAAGAAAGTTTTGTTGTTTTTGAAGATGTTTAGGAAATGTGGGACACGAATGGCTAAGACTTAGACGAGCTCACATTTGATCTCAGTCTCACTTTTTCCAAAGGAATTAATAGTGGAAAAGTGAGACTAAGATCAAAAGTGAGCTCGTCTACGTTTTATGGCCTCCAGGCCTGGTACATTGGGAAAAATGTGAAAGAAATAAATTAAAGCATAGAATCATCAGTACTAAGTCCCCAAGATTACAAAAACAACTACAAGTTTCCTATAAAGGATAAAGATGTCAAACAAAGTGCTAGGAGGGATAGAAGAATGTATGTTGACAATCTGGCACAAGAAGCTGATGTGAACAAGCTTCACGGGGAAAAAAGTGCACCATTTACAAAAAAACGAAAGAGATATGTTGGCGCACGTCAATCCAGCCCGCTCTTGAGAAAGATACGGATTGTCAACAACTGGCAACAGAAAACGAACAAGCCAAACGTTGGGTACAATATTTCCAGGAGGTTTTAAATGCCTAGAATCCGATGAACGGCAGCAAGTCCAGACCCTGCAGTTGAAGACTTAGAAATAAACTTAGAATTACCAACCCTGGAAAAAGTCCAAAACTGTATTAAAGCAATAAAGAATGGTAAATCCCCAGGCAATGACTGCATTAATGCTGAAATGTTCAAATAAGATATTACAACATCATCAAAAACGCTGTTAGAATTATTTGTACATATATCGGTGTATATCTTGGAGAATGAAACAATATACCACATGACTGGAGTAAAGAACTCATTGTAAAGCTTCCAAAAAGAGAGATCTCCAAAGTGACAACTGGAGAGGCATTCATGTAACATTGCTCTCAGTCCCCAGCAAGGTGTTCTGTAAAATACTGCTGTGCAGAATAGACAAAGTAATTGAAAAGATTCTAAGATAGGAACAAGCTGGATTTAGAAGAGGAAGAGGGTATAAAGACCAAATTTTTGCCATTTGTACACTACTTGACGAAAAAAGTTCTGAGAATCCCAAACGTAACACTACAGAACAGTGCATAGAATGACAAATACCACTGTATATCAATTTCATTGATTTTAAGAAAGCTTTTGACAGTGTTCACCTTGAAACAATTTGGAAAATAGTACGATCATATGGAAAACCAACAAAGATTTGCAACATCATGAAAACATTTTATTCAAACTTCGAAAGTAGTGTCATCTTGAAAAATGGAATATCGGTCTCCTTCAGGGTAAAATCTGGAGTAAGACAGGTATACATACTATCACCAATTCCCTCCCATATTTACTGATTGGATCCAAAGAAACACCACACATATAACAAAGAGAGGTATTAAATGAACAATGTTCAGTCACCAAGAAGACCTGGCCTGCAGGCCATAAAACTTAGACGGGCTCACTTTTGATCTCATTCTCACTTTTTCTTTAAAAATATTGAGTATATAGTGGGATAATGACACTGAGATCAATAGTGACCTCGTCTTTGTTTTATGGCCCCAAGGCCTGAGACCCGTTTTACAAAGGAACTTACGACTAAAACCAAAATTTGATTCTGCCTATAACTTCTTATTTAACATTGAATTGAAATGGTTTTAATCTTTTTATAAGGAATTAAGAGAGATGTTTTAATGTTAGCAATTTTAAACAGTAAAATTAGTTTGGAAAAATTTTAATTACAAGTAAAGATTTTGGTCTTAGTCGTACGTTCTGTTGTAAAAGGAGCCCCAGGACTTTGCATACGACCTGGCAGAAGTATCAGAAAACACAATCCATCTACAACATAAGACTGATAAATTAAACTCCTTTGCCAAACAAACTGGGCTTAACATCAATGCCAAGAAGACCAAGTAATGACAATGTATGCACAAGCGGAATCTGTCACATTAATTGGAGAGCCATTAGAGGAAGCTGAGGACTTTACCTACCTTGGTAGTATCCTAAACAAGAACAATGGTACTGGTAAAAACATAAAATCAAGTTTAAGTAAAAACACAGACGGCAATAAGAAATTTGCCAAACAAATACAGTCTGAGAACCAAACTCCAACTTTACAACAGCAATGTTAAATCAGTTCTCCTGTACGGGTCTGAATGATATTATGTTGTTGACAGCGACATGGGAAAAGAAGAGGAATTCCAAAATAACTGTAAAAGTTCACAGTATCTTCTGGCCGATCAAGTTCTTTAAAAGAAACTCGCACAAGTAGGACAGAAGCATAGCAACTCACAATCATTTCTATTTATATTATCAGTTAAAGGTATTTATCTTATTTTTTCCTTAAAATGATCCCTTGATAGCTAAATTCCCAAGCTTTTCTACTCCTTTAAAAATCATTATGGCTAAGCCTGCACGATAAATTGAGGTTTTCTTGTTTTGATCAAAATTTCTAATAGTCAGGGTTGAACTTTGTTCTTAACCACTCTACAAATTATATTAGTCTGTATAAGATGTTTTAAGCAGAGAAAAAAAATCATGTACTATGTAGAATGAAAATTTTTTCTTGCATGTTGAAGTCATTATGCTTGCTGGGCTTTAAGGAAGAAAATATATATACGAGGGTCATTCTAAAAATTCGTAGACTTTTGTCATAACTTTTTTATTTAAAGTCATATCATAACCAAATTAAGAACACATATTTTAACAATCAATTCAAATAATTTGAGCAAAAAATTGAATATAACTTGATAATTGTCAAAATTCTTAAAGATTTAAGGCAGCAAAAATGGCGTCACGGAGCAGGGTCAAATTTGAGCTATTTACTAACTATACACTTTATAATGTCTATAGTCATACCTCTTATAAATGGCGCTTAAAATGAATAAAATTGAAATGTTTAAATTAAGTATTGTATTATTACTTCAGATGTTAAAATTTACTGTAATACATGGCTTTGTTTAAAAGATATCAATTTGTAAAGACATATAGACTTCATTTAAAAAAGCAAAAAACGACGACGTCAGAGGACGTCACGGAGCAGCGAGGAACGATAAAATTTTGTTTTGCATTTGGAAAACCTTTAAAACAAACTCTGAGAATACTTGAGGAATCAGAAAATCAATAATAAATGAGCCGTGCAATTGTTTACAATGGAAAAGACTATTTTTTGAGTGTTGAAGACTTTGAATCGGACGATAAATAGTCTGCAAAGACCAGGTTATAGTTAAAAATCTTGTCAAAAAAGTAATTAACGTCGTGAAACTTGATGTGTGATCAACTTTTTAGGAACTTGTGAAAGCAAAGTTACGCGGTAAAGAATCTGAACATATTGACAATCTAACTTTAACCACTCAAACAACTGTTAGCAAACTTGGTGTCAAGTTTTATGAATTGGGAAGATTCTACAAACCGTCTCTGAAATGAAAAGGCAGGGTACGTTTGAGAAACTTTCACGGCGTTGTTTTTGACGTCACAGCGTTGTTAACCGTGCTCCGTGGTGACAAAACATGTTGCTTCTAAAGTTGTCTTACATGAGTTCCATTTAATCAAATGGAATGAAACTTTAGAAACCGACAAAATGAAGGTTTTTACATATGAAAATGTGTTGATCTTAAGTTTTGTAAAATTAATATAATGATGGAGGACATTGTCTACGTATTTTTTGAATGACCCTCGTACATGTTTATATTCAATATTTATTTTATTTCATCATGAAGTTGTGATTAAGCTCCTTTTAAAAAAGTTTTCTATTATATGTGCATATAAATATCCCTTCTGTTCCTTATCAGTAGAATTCACCCTAGAAATTAACATAATATATTGCATCTTCAGGTATGATAATGTGCGGAGAACCTGAACGCAATCATTACATACATGTACCACCATGGCAAAGGCACCTGACGTTACTTATTTTTCTTTTAATAAACAAGATCTGCTTGTGACCTAGGTCTTGGTCAAATGGTCAAAGTTGTTTTATCCATTGAAAGGTCTTGTCACAAGAATTACATATGTGAAGGATGAAAGCCTTAGCCCTTAATATTCAATGTTTTTTTTTAATAGGTCAATCTCCAATGTCAAAAGGTCAACGTTTTTGGTATTCGCTAAAATTCCTTGCCACAAAGAATAAACATTTGAAGCATAAAAGTCCTAGTACCAACTGTTCAACAGTTATCGCCAAAGTAAAAGTTTGGAATTTTTGTCCAAGAAAAGGTGTCAAACTCCAAGGTCAAAAGGTCAAATTTGGTGGTACCCAAAGAAAGGACTTTTCACAATGAATACACCTGTGAAATTATGAAAGCCATAGCCACACACAGTAAAAAAATATGGGCAAAGTTAAAGTTTTTGCTGACAGACAGATAAACAGACAGACAAAAGGACGGACGGACGGGACAAAATATACTCCCTACTTTTACAAGGTGGCGGGTATAATTTTAAAAAAAAAATAAGTAACGTCAAGTGCCTGTGCATCACACTCATGAAGGTTGTTATATATGTACGAGGGGCGTTCAATAAATAATGTCATCAGCTCGATGACATACAAAATAGATATCATATGACATTAAGCTTGACTTTCTCTAATTAATGAATCTTTAATGAATTTATAACAGTTTATGTGTCCACTTTTCATCGCATAATTTCATTTTGGGAAGCTGGAAAACAAGGGCTACTCGAGACACTGCATTAAAAATGAATGGTCAAGAATCAGTAAACTAGAGCAAAATTGAACGCGTCATTAAAGCTGCTGTAAAACTTGTTAATTTACCAAAAATATATTAACCGAAATATGTAAAAATTTGCAGCAACTTATGTCTGTTTCATACACACAAGAACAGGTAGATTTCAATTAACAAAAATTAAATAATGGGCATCAAAAATGGGTACCGTTCGTGTCAACAAGGACATACAACAAACATTTTATATTAGCGATAATTCAACAAATTATCACTGATTATGTTTCATTGACTTTACGATACATAGCAAATTTGATAGACATCATTTCGGGGGTGTTCACACTGTTTTAAAGATACATTTCATGGAAAAAAGTTTAATACTCAAAGGTCACCCTATATTTTTTTAAAATGAGTAAAAACGAGAGTGTGAAGAAAATCTAAACAATTATTTTATTAAAAAATCAAAAATTGTTCTAATCCTCGTTTTTCTGAAATTCAAAAAGATCATGAAACTTGAATCCAATTTGCGTAAACCCCTCAAAACAAATTTAGAATAAGATGTACTTGACAAAACTGCAAAGGCCTGAGAAGAGCAAAAATTTGCAAGAACACACAAACAGTTTTATACGCTATTTTCTTAAATATTATCAGTCTTTTTGTGCAAATTCAAATCTAGGGAGGCAGTTTAATTTCTGGAGGACTCTAGTAAGCAAAATATTCGCCAAAAATTTGAAAGGTTTATAAGAGAAAGGAAAAAGAATGAGGAATTCACTACATTAAATTTCTTCCTGACAGCTTCCAAACCCACAGGCCATGAAGAGTAAAGTTGTTTTGGGGTGAACAGAAAGTTAATGTTTTGTCACATCAACAATATTCGCCAGATCTTTCAACCTTTGACTTGCTTCATTTCCCAAACTTAGGAAAACACCTCTCAGAAAGAAAAAAACAAGTACAGCAAATTATAGGATCTGCCATTTTCCAGTATACGAAGGGTCATACTCAAAACTGTGTTCTAAAAACAATTAGAAATTGAATAAAAATGTTACGGACATGTGTTTTAATTAAAAGAGAATAATTTAGTTAAATCATGAAGACAAAATCATAGAAAAACGTTTTTTGTGTCTTTCCGAGCCCCGATGACATTATTTATTTAACGCCCCTCGTATAACACAAAATTTAATTTTTATTTACCTTCATTAATTTTAATTTCTTAAAGGTAAAACTTAAGCTCTTCCTATGTATCGCTGAGTGGTCCTCATAATCACTTTGCTAATTGTTTTTTAAGCTGTTTGAGGAAAAAAGTTGGCAGGTGTGTTCCCCAAATGAGAAATTTTTCATAAAATGTTAATGAGAACACCACAATTGAAATTTATCAAATTAAAAATTAATATTCCGGAACAATTCTTATCCATTCATAGTGTGTGTATACACAATTACCACCCACCCCCCATAATACCCCAAACATATCAATCATTACAATTTTAAATTAATATACAATAAAATGAAATATTTATGAACATTTTTAAAATCGCTACAATTTATGCACATAGTGAACAAAGCTCGTAAATCTATGAACATGTAAATAGACTGGTTTTTTATTTATTATAAAATTTCATTGTATACGTATATAAACGTTAATTATTTCAGCACCATCGGACTTTGGCGTGTCAAATCATCAGGGATTGGCGCAGGTCATCGGACTTTGGCGTGACCATCGGAGACCTTGAAGTCCCATCACACTTTGGAGTCCTACATATATATTGTACAATTGCATATAAACAAAATTAAATTAATGGATTAAATAAATAGATTATTAAGAGAAATAAAGAGAAACTATGTATGGAAATATTCTTTATTAAATTCTCAACAGAAAATCAATTTCCTTTTCAGAAACCCTTTTCCTTTCCACTCTTCCATCTCCTTCCTCCAAACTGAACTTTCTTCTTACAGGATCCAGCTGAATTTTTCTCTGTTGATATTTGTTTGATTTATAGAAAAAGAAAAAAAAACTTCAGGAACCCTTTGAGTCCAGGTTCCAATACCATAAACTGAGTACAGAATTAAAAATTACAAATCAATAGCTTCTGAAATAGTTTTGATGACAAAACAATTTTTACCATATGTTAATATCGTATGCATTATAAATCAAAAGATATTCAAAATCATAATATTGACTTAAGCCTGTTCTCAGTTTATGATCTTGTGGCCAATTTAGGGAACAATGTTTTTATTGCCTTTCATCACAATACTTCCGTACATTAAAAAAAGTTTTCGATCAGGAGTACTGCAAAATTATTTTCTTACATTAATTTTTTTTAAACATCTACTCGCCTATAAGTCGGTTTTTTGGAAGTTCAATTTTAATTTAGCCCAAAAGTCTATGTCCGACTTAAAGGCGAATCATAAAAAGACTGACATTTTTCTGGATGACGAAATGTAGTATTCTATGAGCATTTTCAACAGTCACGTTGAACAAAGTCTTGATACATTATATCATTTATGTATTCTAATATTATGCGAGTATATACGGTTTAAGAATGAGAGTACTATGCAACGTGATAGTTTATTTCGCTTCAGTTACCCAAAAACAATTGACCATGATTAAAACCCCCAAAAAATTCCTTTCTTTTATGAATTTCTTTAATCTTATTCTAAATACTTTACAATTTATTGCGAAAAGAGAAAAATGACTGGAATATCTTAAAAGGGGAATCGAATCCCAGAATCTGCAAATCTGTTAAATTTTAATTATAATAATGAAATGCTACACAAGCAAGTTTTTACCGACACTAAACTAAGAGGTCTCTAAATTTTTGGTTGACAAGAGGCAGACGTAAAAAAGATACATGCTTCTTTTAAGAAGACATAAAGACATTTATAAATTAAAATCCGGAAGGTTTCTATGAAATACAAATAAAGGTTCCCACGAAATACTACCAAATTCCGTAATAATTAACCTCGGCATAGAACACATGAATATGAAAAGTAAAAATTGACCTTTAACGAGGCTAGGGGGTGGCAGCCATTTTTAGACTATTTCAATCTCCTTTAAAAGGAGAGCTCCATATAAAGATATCCAAAATGATAAAATTTTAAAACTAAAATATATGAATTTTTTCTTTGCCAAATGATAGTTGACAGCTAAATATACCGTATCTAAAAAAAATAAGTTAAATCTGGTGGTTAATTTGGGATTAAATTGTTGACCCGCCAGCCTCCTTAAGTCATAGAAAAAACTTTGACATGTGATAGTCATCCATTTTTTAGTGTTATGTGTCTAGAGTTCCATTAGAGGTATATGGGTGATTAGCATCAAATACACTTTTACTTTCGTGTCATTGGAAAGATACAGAGTTCCGAACTTCATATAGAAAGTGTGGGTTTCACGAAATGGTAAACTTCCACTGGCCGCTATTTTTGATGCAGATTCATATTTCACAAATGATAATGTGCTATAAGCAACAAATAATTTGATCTGCATGTTTTATTGAAAAAAAAATGAACGCTCAGTTTTCAAAACCCAAGTGTTTAGCGCTTGGCACGAGCTATCTGATGACTCCCTATAATTAGGATGAAAGACAGCGGACAAGTACACGTGATCATCTGTAGATAGCTTCTCATCGAAGGTGGACTCCAGAGAAAATAATTAAGGTATCGAGTGGACCTCTAAATGAAGACGGATTAAGCAACCACATACTTGAAAAGACTACAAGAATGAAAGCTATATCTACATAGCAATTAATTCGAGCAAGCCCTTAGACTTGTATGCTGTTCTGACAATGAGTTCGATAATATCGAACAAACAAGAGATCAATAGCGTTTTCCTCAATATAATTCCATCTTTGCTAAGATGGAGGGGAAACGTGGACAGTTGTTCGGAATTTCAAGTTTAAAAAAAGTCGTATGGAAAAAAATATATTAGTTTGAACATAGTAATAAGCAGTAGCCCGGAAAGATAGCCCGAGTTTTTTTTAGCTCTACTGGCCAGAGACCAGAAGAGCATTTGTGATGGTAAAGTGACCGTCGTCTGTCTAGCTGTCTGTCTGTCTATCCGTAAACAATTTTTTTTTCTTCAAAACGCTACTCCTCCTACAGGTCTGGTCCGATTTCTGCATAACTTGGCACACAAGTAGACTACACAAATATCTTTTTAAAAGCTACTCCTTCTGCAGTTTTAGTCTGATTGCAATTTATCCACGAAAAGGGGGTAAATCAACGATCTTTTTTTTTTTATTATTGCTGATTCAAAGTTTCAAGTCCACTTGCTACTTTATCTTCCTTTGTTATAAGTACAAACCAGTAGAGCTACAGTCTCGACAGAGACTTTTGGTTCTGTAGCAGTGGCTATGATAAGATTGGATACGGAGGAGTTTTGTTGGGAGGAAAGGGACTACTCGGCGGAATTTACGGTGCTAAAGGAATGGGAGGAATTGTCCTTGGAGGCAAAGGAATGTGGGGCAGTAACCTCCTTAGTGCGGGATATGGAGGAATCTCCTCTGGTGTAGGAATCAAGGTAATGAATGAACTATGATCGTTTATATGCTGATAAATATGACTTTCTTTGTCCATTTTCCAATTCATGCTATTTTGAAGGTATATACCGGGGGTATATATAAATTTATTATCTTATATCCTTTTTTGTTTTCAGGATTATTATTGAAAACCTGGATGAACGTATTTACACTGATATTGGCAATGTCATTTTCTATATTACGAAATAAATCATGAATAACTTGGCATGATCTTATATATTACTGATCTATTAAGAAAAGATAGAAGTTAAACAGTACGAGTATGCATGTAATAATTGTGATTGGCACGACTTCAGCGCTTTATTAATGAATATTCGGAGTACTGTCTTTTTGGGGTGAAAAAATCGATGAAAATGTAAAAAATCGAGTCGGATAAAAAACCAGCAAAGATCTGCAACATCATGAAAACATTTTATTCAAACTTCGAATGGAGCGTCATCTTGAAAAATGGGATATCGGGCTCCTTCAGGGTAAAATCTGGAGTAAGACAGGTATACATACTATCACCAATTCCCTCCCATATTTACTGATTGGATCCAAACAAACACCACACATATAACAAAGAGAGGTATTAAATGAAAAATGTTCAGTCACCAAGAAGACCTGGCCTGCAGGCCATAAAACTTAGACGGGCTCACTTTTGATCTCAGACTCACTTTTTCTTGAGGAATACTGAGTATATAGTGGGATAATGACACTGAGATCAATAGTGACCTCGTCTTAGTTTTATGGCCCCAAGGCCTGGGGCCCGTTTTACAAAGGAACTTACGACTAAAACCAAAATTTGATTCTGCCTATAACTTCTTATTTAACATTGAATTGAAATGGTTTTAATCTTTTTATGAGGAATTGAGAGAGATGTTTTAATGCTAACAATTTTAAACAGTAAAATTAGTTTGGAAAAATTTTACTTACAACTAAAGATTTTAGTCTTAGTCGTAAGTTCTGTTGTAAAAGGAGCCCCAGGACTTTGCATACGACCTGGCAGAAGTATCAGAAAACACAATCCATCTACAACATAAGACTGATAAATTAAACTCCTTTGCCAAACAAACTGGGCTTAACATCAATGCCAAGAAGACCAAGTAATGACAATGTATGCGCCAGCGGAACCTGTCACATTAAATGGAGAGCCATTAGAGGAAGTTGAGGACTTTACCTACCTTGGCAGTATCCTAAACAAGAACAATGGTACTGGTAAAAACATAAAATCAAGTTTAAGTAAAAACACAGACAGCATTTGCCCAACTTTAGTTCATCTGGAAGTCAAAAAACTACAGTCTGAGAACCAAACTCAAAATTTATACAACAGCAATGTTACATGAAGCAGTTCTCCTGTATGGGTCTGAATGATAATAAGTTTGTAACGGGGGTCCTCCCCGTCACTGGCATTGGTTAATAATGACGATTGTTTTTAATTACATCGTTTATTTACATATTTACAACACAATATATATTTATAAGAAAGCACAATGTTCACAATAAAAAGACACGTCCACACTCATTGACTTTCAGACTGGTTCTCCCCTCTCTCACACGTGTTCCCAGGGCATGGCCATACCAAAATCTCTTTTTCCCCACTTTCTCACACAAATCAACTTAATGCTCACTTTCATCTCTTGGAACTCTATCACGCACAATAAACAACGATAACAGAAATGACAAACAAACAAATTACAAATCCATGCTTGCTCACTCGCTTTCTCTCTAACTAACTAAAATTACACTCTTGGGAAACAGGGCTACAACGCCTGCGCCGCGCACCTGCAACCTATCAGAACCAGTAACTCTCTTAATTACAATTAATTAACAAAATCGGGCTATTGCTCTGTGACAAGTTGTTGACAGAGACATGAGAATAGTAGAAACATTCCACAATAACTGTAAAAGTTCTTTTAAATATCTTCTGGCCGAACAAGTTCTTTAAAAGAGACCCGCACAAGTAAAGCAGAAGCATAACAACTCACAATCATTTCTATTTTCTATCAGTTAAAGGTATTTTATCTTATTTTTTGCCTTAGAATCATTCCCTAATTGCTTAATTCCCAAGCTTTTCTACTCCTTTAAAAATCATAATGGCTAAGCCTGTACGATAGATTGAGGTTTTCTTGTTTTGATCAAAATTTCTTACAGTCAGTCTACAAATTATATTAGTCTATATAAGATGTTTTAAGCAAAGAAAAAAATCGTGTACTACTGTATGTAGAATGCTAATTTTTCTTGCATGTTGAAGTCATTATGCTATCTCTGCTTTTAGGAAGAAAATATAAATACATGTTTATATATTAAATATTTATTTTATTTTATCATGAAGTTGTGATTAAACTCCTTTTTAAAAAGAGTTCTGTTATGTGTGCATATTACTATCCCTTCTGTTCTTTATCAGTAGAAGTAGAATTCACCCTAGAAATTAACATCATAATATATTGCATCTTCAGGAATAATAATGTGCGGAGAACCTGAACGCAATCATTACCTGCATTAACTACCATGGCAAAGGCACCTGACGTTACTTATTTTTCTTTTAATAAACAAGATCTGTTTGTGACCTAGGTCAGGGTCAAAGGGTCCAAGTTGTTTAAAGCCGTAGCCCTTAACATTCAAAGGGTTAGGTTTTTTTTAATAGGTTAACTTCCAAGGTCAAAAGGTCAACGTTTTTGGTATTCGCTAAAATTCCTTGCCACAAAGAATAAACATTTGAAGCATAAAAGTTCTAGTACCAACCGTTCAACAGTTATCGCCAAAGTAAAAGTTTGGAATTTTTGTCTAAAAAAGTGTCAAACTCCAAGGTCAAAAGGTCAAATTTGGTGGTACCCAAAGAAAGGACTTTTCACAATGAATACACCTGTGAAATTATGAAAGCCATAGCCCCATCCAGTAAAAAAATTATGGGCAAGGTTAAAGTTTTTGCTGACAAACAGATAAACAGACAGACAACGGGACGGACGGACAGGACAAAATATAGTCCTTACTTTTATGAGGGAGCGGGTATAATTTTTTAAAAAGAAAAATAAGTAACGTCAAGTGCCTGTGCATCACACTCATGAAGGTTGTTATATATGTAAAACACAAAATTTAATTTTTATTTACCTTCATTAATCTTAATTTCTTAAAGGAAAAACTTTAGCTCTTCCTATGTATCGCTGAGTGGTCCTCATAATCACTTTGCTAATTGTTTTTTAAGCTGTTTGAGGAAAAAATTTGGCAGGTGTGTTCCCCGAATGAGAAATTTTTCATAAAATGTTAATGAGAACACTGCAATTGAAATTTATTAAATTAGAAATTAATTGATATTCCGGAACAATTCTTATCCATCCATAGTGTTTCTATACACAATTACCATACACCCCCTCCCCCAAATACCCCCAAACATATCAATTATTACAAATTTGAATTAATATACAATAAAATGAAATATTTATGAACATTTTAAAAATCGCTACAAGTAATGCACATAGTGCAGAAACCCTTTTCTTTTTGTAATCTAACATAATAAAATATTGCTTAAATTAATTAATGCACATAGTGAACAATACTCGTAAATGTATGTATATAGACTGATTTTTTTTTTATTCATTATAAAATTTCATTGTATATATAAACGTTAATTGTTTTCAGCACCATCTGACTTTGGCGTGTCAAACCATCAGAAGGGGGGGGGGGGGATTGGCGCAGACCATCGGACTTTGGCGTGACCATCGGACCTTGGAGTCCCACCACACTTTGGAGTCCTACATATATATTGTACAATTGCATATCAACAAAATTAAATTAATGGATTGAAATAATATATTATTAAGAGAAATAAAGAGAAACTATATATGGCAATATTCTTTATTAAATTCTCAACAGAAAATCAATTTCCTTTTCAGAAACCCTTTTCCTTTCCACTCTCCCCATCTCTTTCCTCCAAACTGAACTTTCTTTTTCAGGATACAGCTGTATTATTCCCTGTCAATATTTGTTTGATTTATAGAAAAAGAAAAAAAAACTTCAGGAACCCTTTGAGTCCAGGTTCCAATACCATAAACTAAGTACAGACTTAAAAATTACAAATCAATAACTTTTGAAATAGTTTTGATGACAAAACAATTTTACCATATGTTAATATCGTATGCATTATAAATCAAAAGCTATTCAAAATCATAATATTGACTTAAGCCTGTTCTCAGTTTATGATCTGGTGGCCAATTTAGGGAACAATATTTTTATTGCCTTTGATCACAATACTTCCGAACAATTAAATATTTTTTTACGATCAGGAATACTGCAAAATTATTTTCTTACATTAATTTTTTTTAAACATACACTCGCCTATAAGTCGGTTTTTAGAAGTTCAATTTTAATTTAGTCCATAAGTCTATGTCCGACTTATAGGCGTGTCATAAAAAAGAGTGACATTTTTCTGGATGGCGAAATGTAGTAATCTATAAGCATTTTCAACAGTTATCGTTGAACAAAGTCTTGATACATTATAACATTTATGTATTCTAATATTATGCGAGTATATACGGTATAAGGGTAAGAGTAATATGCAACGTGATAGTTTATTTCGCTTCGGTTACCCGAAAACAATTGACCATGATTAAAACCCTAAAAAAATCCCTTTTTTTAAATGAATTTCTTTAATTTTATTTTAAATACGTTTGCATTTTATTGTAAAAGGGGAAAAATGACTGGAATATTTAAAAGGGGGAATCGATTCCCAGAATCTGCAAATCTGTTAAATTTTAATTATAATGATGAAATGCTACACAAACAAGTTTTTACCAACACTAAATTAAGTGGTCTCTAAATTTTTGGTTGACAAGAGGCAGACGTAAGAAAGTTACATGTTTCTTTTAAGAAGACATTAAGACATTTATAAATTAAAATCCGGAAGGTTTCTTTGAAATACAAATAAAGGTGTCCACGAAATACTACCAAATCCCGTAATAATTAACCTCGACATAGATCACATGAATATTAAAAATGAAAATTAACCTTTAAAGTTGGTTGTTTTAGGAGTATAGATAGGAAAGATTTGTCGATGTTTCCTCTCAGAATCTTTTACCTTTCACCTGCTCACAGTTCCTTCACGTCTAAGGTAAGTAAGATGTACATCATCGTCTCAAACCACGGTCTGGAGTCTGCATATAGCTCTCTCCTGGTATAGGATAGTACATTTTGGCCGTGGTTTGCGACGATGGTAGAATGTGTGGTTTGTTTTTTCTTTATTATGCTGCATAGAAAATTCTTTAATTACATCGAAGAATTGAAGAATGGGATTGTTTTTTTTTAATTTCAAATTCTGTTTCCTTAAGATGTTTTCAGTCTTTTGATAATGTAAAAAATTTAGAAACCAGATGAGATATTACAATGAAAAACTAAGAAGTTGGGAGAATAAGCGGGAAAATTTCTAATAGTTTGTAGGGAAAAAAAGAAAAATTGATTTTTTATGCAAAATAACTACAGTTTGCTAAAATCTTAGAAATAATTAAATGATTCATTGTCAATGAAATCGCATGCACACACCAGAGGAGAAAAAACCGGTACTGGTGAGTCCTATGACACGTAAATTCCAAATAAAACATTCTTATTCTAGAGATTTTTGTAAAAAAAAATCCATTTTTTCTGTTAAAACAAACATGGAAGAGGGACTTAATATTTTATGACACAATCATCATATTTTTTCGCAGAATATTTGTTCTGTTATTAACATGATTAAGATTTCACATTTTCAGTTTTGTGATCTAGTGGTATAACATGTCAGTCTTTCTGGAAAAAAATGATGCTTATCATTTTTTTATTGCTAACGTTCAGTCCACATGAAAATAACATGTTTAAAAATATTAGCAGTTAGAATCATTCACAAAAAATATTTTTATGCATTGTAGTCCCGTGTCTTTTGAAAAGATAATTAATTTACTTTGAACATCAACATTCAAGCAATAACAAGTACAAGTTTCTGATAATTCTGTACTTTCTTAAAGAGATCAAAAATCGGTTTCATTTCAATAAAAGTAACTTTAAATTGATCTGAAAATTTATATCAACATCTTATTTGTATTTCAAAATACAATTTAATGAACATTCGAAAAAAATTAATAAGTATTTTTGATTTCCCTTTCTGAGCTATATATATTTAATTTTACTCTGAATCTCTGGCAATTGTGGGTTTTATAATTTCTGTAACACTACCATGTTTTCTGTAGGATGTTCAAGCCGTTGTGTTTTCTACCTCTGCTCGCTTTAGCCTTCGCATATGAGTCTTATGTCCCATCCTACAGCGGATTAAAAGGAAATGGAGAGTATGGGGGACCATGGACCACCGGACTCATGTTAGGAGGAAAAGGAATAATGGGCAGTAACTATGGTTACCCTGAATATGGAGGAGTCTTGGTAGGAGGAAAAGGATTAATGGGCAATAACATGGGATATGGAGGAGTCTTGGTAGGAGGAAAAGGATTAATGGGTGGAAAAGGTATGGGAGGAATTATCCTTGGAGGCAAAGGATTTATTAGGCAATGGTAACGAAAACAGGGGATACGGAGGAGTCTTGTTAGGAAGTGGCTATGATAAGATTGGATACGGAGGAGTTTTGTTGGGAGGAAAGGGACTACTCGGCGGAAATTACGGTGCTAAAGGAATGGGAGGAATTGTCCTTGGAGGCAAAGGAATGTGGGGCAGTAACCTCCTTAGTGCGGGATATGGAGGAATCTCCTCTGGTGTAGGAATCAAGGTAATGAATGAACTATGATCGTTTATATGCTGATAAATATGACTTTCTTTATCAATTTTCCAATACATGCTATTTTGAAGGTATATACCGGGGATATATATAAATGTATTATTTTATATCCTTTTTTGTTTTCAGGATTATTATTGAAGACCTGGATGAACGTATTTACACTGATATTGGCAATATCATTTTCTATATTACGAAATAAATCATGGATAACTTGGCATGATCTTATATATTACTGAGCTATTAAGAAAAGATAGAAGTTAAACAGTACTAGTATGCATATAATAATTGTAATTGGCACGACTTTAGCGCTTTATTAATGAATATTCGGAGTACTGTCTTTTTGGGGTGAAAAAGTGGATAAAAATGTAAAAAATCGAGTCGGATTAAAAAGCAGAAAAGATCTGCATCATCATGAAAACATTTTATTCAAACTTCGAATGGAGCGTCATCTTGAAAAATGGAATATCGGACTCCTTCAGGGTAAAATCTGGAGTAAGACAAGGACACATACTATCACCAATTCCCTCCCATATAGTTACTGATTGGATCCAAAGAAACACCACACATATAACAAAGAGAGGTATTAAATGAACAATGTTCAGTCACCAAGAAGACCTGGCCTGCAGGCCATAAAACTTAGACGGGCTCACTTTTGATCTCAGACTCACTTATTTTTCTTTTGAAAAAATTATACCCGCTACTTTGTAAAAGTAGGGAGTATATTTTGTCCCGTCCGTCCGTCCCTTTGTCTGTCTGTTTATCTGTCTGTCAGCAAAAACTTTAACTTTGCCCATATTTTTTACTGTGTGTGGCTATGGCTTTCATAATTTCACAGGTGTATTCATTGTGAAAAATCCTTTCTTTGGGTACCACCAAATTTGATCTTTTGACCTTGGAGTTTGACACCTTTTCTTGGACAAAAATTCCAAACTTTTACTTTGGCGATAACTGTTGAACGGTTGGTACTAGGACTTTTATGCTTCAAATGTTTATTCTTTGTGGCAAGAAATTTTAGCGAATACCAAAAACGTTGACCTTTTGACCTTGGTGATTGACCTATTAAAAAACCCCATTGAATGTTAAGGGCTAAGGCTTTCATCCTTCACATATGTAATTCTTTTGACAAGACCTTTCAATGGATAAAACAACTTTGACCCTTTGACCCTGACCTAGGTCACAAACAGATCTTGTTTATTAAAAGAAAAATAAGTAACGTCAGGTGCCTTTGCCATGGTAGTTAATGCATGTAATGATTGCGTTCAGGTTCTCCGCACATTATTATTCCTGAAGATGCAATATATTATGATGTTAATTTCTAGGGTGAATTCTATTTCTACTGATAAAGAACAGAAGGGATAGTAATATGCACACATAACAGAACTCTTTTTAAAAAGGAGTTTAATCACAACTTCATGAGAAATAAAATAAATATTGAATATATAAACATGTATTTATATTTTCTCCCTAAAAGCAGAGATAGCATAATGACTTCAACATGCAAGAAAAATTAGCATTCTACATACAGTAGTACACGATTTTTTTCTCTGCTTAAAACATCTTATATAGACTAATATAATTTGAAATTTAAAGGAATACTGAGTATATAGTGGGATAATGACACTGAGATCAATAGTGACCTCGTCTTAGTTTTATGGCCCCAAGGCCTGAGGCCCGTTTTACAAAGGAACTTACGACTAAAACCAAAATTTGATTCTGCCTATAACTTCTTATTTAACATTGAATTGAAATGGTTTTAATCTTTTTATAAGGAATTAAGAGAGATGTTTTAATGCTAGCAATTTTAAACAGTAAAATAAGTTTTGAAAAATTTTACTTACAAGTAAAGATTTTAGTCTTAGTCGTAAGTTCTGTTGTAAAAGGAGCCCCAGGACTTTGCATACGACCTGGCAGAAGTATCAGAAAACACAATCCATCTACAACATAAGACTGATAAATTAAACTCCTTTGCCAAACAAACTGGGCTTAACATCAATACCAAGAAGACCAAGGTATTGACAATGTATGCACCAGCGGAACCTGTCACATTAAATGGAGAGCCATTAGAGGATGTTGACGACTTTACCTACCTTGGTAGTATCCTAAACAAGGACACTGGTATTGTTAAAATTATAAAATCAAGTTTAAGTAAAAACACAGACGGCAATAAGAAATTTGCCAAACAAATACAGTCTGAGAACCAAGCTCCAACTTTACAACAGCAATGTTAAATCAGTTCTCCTGTACGGGTCTGAATGATATTATGTTGTTGTCAGCGACATGGGAAAAGAAGAGGAATTCCACAATAACTGTAAAAGTTCACAGTATCTTCTCGCCGATCAAGTTCTTTAAAAGAGACTCGCACAAGTAGGGCAGAAGCATAACAACTCACAATCACTTCTATTCATATTATCAGTTAAAGGTATTTATCTTATTTTTTCCTTAAAATGATCCCTTGATAGCTAAATTCCCAAGCTTTTCTACTCCTTTAAAAATCATTATGGCTAAGCCTGCACGATCAATTGAGGTTTTCTTGTTTTGATCAAAATTTCTCATTGTCAGGGCTGAACTTTGTTCTTAACCACTCTACAAATTATATTAGTCTGTATTAGATGTTTTAAGCAGAGAAAAAAAATCATGAACTATGTAGAATGAAAATTTTTTCTAGCATGTTGAAGTCATCATGCTTGCTCGGCTTTAAGGAAGAAAATATATATACGAGGGTCATTCTAAAAATTCGTAGACTTTTGTCATAACTTTTTTATTTAAAGTCATATCATAACCAAATTAAGAACACATATTTTAACAATCAATTCAAATGATTTGAGCAAAAAAATTGAATATTACTTGATAATTGTCAAAATTCTTAAAGATTTAAGGCAGCAAAAATGGCGTCACGGAGCAGGGTCAAATTTGAGCTATTTACTAACTATACACTTTATAATGTCTATAGTCATAACTCTTATAAATGGCGCTTAGAATGAATAGAATTGAAATGTTTAAATTAAGTATTGTATTATTACTTCAGATGCTAAAATTTACTGTAATACATGGCTTTGTTTAAAAGATATCAATTTGTAAAGACATATAGACTTCATTTAAAAAAGCAAAAAACGACGACGTCAGAGGACGTCACGGAGCAGCGAGGAACGATAAAATTTTGTTTTGCATTTGGAAAACCTTTAAAACAAACTCTGAGAATACTTGAGGAATCAGAAAATCAATAATAAATGAGCCGTGCAATTGTTTACAATGGAAAAGACTATTTTTTGAGTGTTGAAGACTTTGAATCGGACGATAAATAGTCTGCAAAGACCAGGTTATAGTTAAAAATCTTGTCAAAAAAGTAATTAACGTCGTGAAACTTGATGTGTGATCAACTTTTTAGGAACTTGTGAAAGCAAAGTTACGCGGTAAAGAATCTGAACATATTGACAATCTAACTTTAACCACTCAAACAACTGTTAGCAAACTTGGTGTCAAGTTTTATGAATTGGGAAGATTCTACAAACCGTCTCTGAAATGAAAAGGCAGGGTACGTTTGAGAAACTTTCACGGCGTTGTTTTTGACGTCACAGCGTTGTTAACCGTGCTCCGTGGTGACAAAACATGTTGCTTCTAAAGTTGTCTTACATGAGTTCCATTTAATCAAATGGAATGAAACTTTAGAAACCGACAAAATGAAGGTTTTTACATATGAAAATGTGTTGATCTTAAGTTTTGTAAAATTAATATAATGATGGAGGACATTGTCTACGTATTTTTTGAATGACCCTCGTACATGTTTATATTCAATATTTATTTTATTTCATCATGAAGTTGTGATTAAGCTCCTTTTAAAAAAGTTTTCTATTATATGTGCATATAAATATCCCTTCTGTTCCTTATCAGTAGAATTCACCCTAGAAATTAACATAATATATTGCATCTTCAGGTATGATAATGTGCGGAGAACCTGAACGCAATCATTACATACATGTACCACCATGGCAAAGGCACCTGACGTTACTTATTTTTCTTTTAATAAACAAGATCTGCTTGTGACCTAGGTCTTGGTCAAATGGTCAAAGTTGTTTTATCCATTGAAAGGTCTTGTCACAAGAATTACATATGTGAAGGATGAAAGCCTTAGCCCTTAACATTCAAAGGGTTAGTTTTTTAAAATAGGTCAACTACCAAGGTCAAAAGGTCAACGTTTTTGGTATTCGCTAAAATTCCTTGCCACAAAGAATAAACATTTGAAGCATAAAATTCCTAGTACCAACCGTTCAACAGTTATCGCCAAAGTAGAAGTTTGGAATTTTTGTCTAAAAATGTGTCAAACTCCAAGGTCAAAAGGTCAAATTTGGTGGTACCCAAAAGAAAGGACTTTTCACAATGACTACACCTGTGAAAATATGAAAGCCATAGCCCCATCCAGTAAAAAAATAATGGGCAAGGTTAAAGTTTTTGCTGACAAACAGATAAACAGACAGACAAAGGGACGGACGGACAGGACAAAATATACTCCTTACTTTTATAAGGTAGCGGGTATGATTTTTTAAAAAGAAAAATAAGTAACGTCAAGTGCCTGTGCATCACACTCATGAAGGTTGTTATATATTTAAAACACAAAATTTAATTTTCATTTACCTTCATTAATCTTAATTTCTTCACAGGTAAAACTTTAGCTCTTCCTATGTATCACTGAGTGGTCCTCCTAATCACTTTGCTAATTGTTTTTTTAAGCTGTTTGAGAAAAAAAAAAATTTGGCAGGTGTGTTCCCCGAATGAGAAATTTATCATAAAATGTTAATGAGAACATTGCAATTGAAATTTATTAGATTAAAAATTAATTAATATTCCGGAACAATTCTTATCCATCCATAGTGTTTCTATACACAATTACCATACACCCCCTCCCCCCAAATACCCCAAACAAATCAATTATTACAAATTTAAATTAATATACAATAAAATGAAATATTTATGAACATTTTAAGAATCGCTACAAGTAATGCACATAATGCAGAAACCCTTTTCTTTTTGTAATCAACCATAATAAAATATTGATTAAATTAATTAATGCACATAGTGAACAATACTCGTAAATATATGTATATAGACTGATTTTTTATTTAATATAAAATTTCATTGTATATATAAACGTTAATTGTTTTCAGCACCATCGGACTTTGGCGTGTCAAACCATCGGAAGGGGGGGGGGGGGGGCGGGGGGGGGAAGGGGTTGGCGCAGACCATCGGACTTTGGCGTGACCATCGGACCTTGGAGTACCACCACACTTTGGAGTCGTACATATATATTGTACAATTACATATAAACAAAATTAAATTAATGGATTGAAAAAATATATTATTAAGACAATTAAAGAGAAACTATATATGGCAATATTCTTTATTAGATTCTCAAAAAAAAATCAATTTCCATTTCAGAAACCCTTTTCCTTTCCACTCTCCCCATCTCCTTCCTCGAAACTGAACTTTCTTTTTCAGGATACAGCTGAATTTTTCCCTGTCAATATTTGTTTGATTTATAGAAAAAGAAAAAAACTTCAGGAACCCTTTGAGTCTAGGTTCCAATACCATAAACTAAGTACAGACTTAAAAATTACAAATCAATAACTTTTGAAATAGTTTTGATGACAAAACAATTTTACCATATGTTAATATCGTATGCATTATAAATCAAAAGCTATTCAAAATCATAATATTGACTTAAGCCTGTTCTCAGTTTATGATCTGGTGGCCAATTTAGGGAACAATATTTTTATTGCCTTTGATCACAATACTTCCGAACAATTAAATATTTTTTTACGATCAGGAATACTGCAAAATTATTTTCTTACATTAATTTTTTTTAAACATACACTCGCCTATAAGTCGGTTTTTAGAAGTTCAATTTTAATTTAGTCCATAAGTCTATATCCGACTTATAGGCGTGTCATAAAAAAGAGTGACATTTTTCTGGATGGCGAAATGTAGTAATCTATAAGCATTTTCAACAGTTATCGTTGAACAAAGTCTTGATACATTATAACATTTATGTATTCTAATATTATGCGAGTATATACGGTATAAGGGTAAGAGTAATATGCAACGTGATAGTTTATTTCGCTTCGGTTACCCGAAAACAATTGACCATGATTAAAACCCTAAAAAAATCCCTTTTTTTAAATGAATTTCTTTAATTTTATTTTAAATACGTTTGCATTTTATTGTAAAAGGGGAAAAATGACTGGAATATTTAAAAGGGGGAATCGATTCCCAGAATCTGCAAATCTGTTAAATTTTAATTATAATGATGAAATGCTACACAAACAAGTTTTTACCAACACTAAATTAAGTGGTCTCTAAATTTTTGGTTGACAAGAGGCAGACGTAAGAAAGTTACATGTTTCTTTTAAGAAGACATTAAGACATTTATAAATTAAAATCCGGAAGGTTTCTTTGAAATACAAATAAAGGTTCCCACGAAATACTACCAAATTCCGTAATAATTAACCTCGGCATAGATCACATGAATATTAAAAATAAAAATTAACCTTTAAAGTTGGTTGTTTTAGGAGTATAAATAGGAAAGATTTGTCGATGTTTCCTCACAGAATCTTTTGCCTTTCACCTGCTCACAGTTCTTTCACGTCTAAGGTAAGTAAGATGTACATCATCGTCTCAAGCCACGGTCCGGAGTCTGCATATAGCTCTCTCCTGGTATAGAATGGTACATTTTGGCCGTGGTTTGCGACGATAGTAGAATGTGTAGTTTGTTTTTTTCTTTATTATGCTGCATAGAAAAATTCTTTAATTACATCGAAGAATTGAAGAATGGGATTGTTTTTTTTTTAATTTCAAAATCTGTTTCCTTAAGATGTTTTCAGTCTTTTGATAATGTAAAAAATTTAGAAACCAGATGAGATATTACAATGAAAAACTAAGAAGTTGGGAGAATAAGCGGGAAAATTTCTAATAGTTTGTAGGGAAAAAAGAAAAATTGATTTTTATGCAAAGTAACTGCAGTTTGCTAAAATTTTAGAAATACATAAATGATTCATTGTCAATGAAATCGCATGCACACACCAGAGGAGAAAAAACCGGTACTGGTGAGTCCTATGACACGTAAATTCCAAATAAAACATTCTTATTCTGGAGATTTTTGTAAAACAATCCATTTTTTTCTGTTAAAACAAACATGGAAGAGGGACTTAATATTTTGTGACACAATCATCATATCTTTTCGCAGAATATTTGTTCTGTTATTATCATGATTAAGATTTCACATTTTCAGTTTTGTGATCTAGTGGTACAACATGTCAGTCTTTCTGGGAAAAAATGATGCTAATAATTTTTTATTGTTTACGTTCAGTCCACAAGATACTATTTAAAAATATCGCAGTTAAATTTTTCACAAAAAAATATTTTACGCATTGTAGCCCCGTGTCTTTTGAAAAAAATAAATTTATTTTTAACCTTAACATTCAAGCAATAAAAAGTACACGTTTCTGATAATTCTGTACTTTCTTTTAGAGATAAAAAACCGGTTTCATTTCAGTAAACGTAACTTTAAATTGATCTGTAAATATATATCAACATCTTATTTGTATTATTTTAAAATACAATTTAATGAACATTCGAAAAAATATTAATAAGTATTTTTGATTTCCCTGTCTGAGCTATATATATCTAATTTTACTCTTAATTCCTGGCACTTGTGGGTTTTATAATTTCTGTAATCATGTTTTCTTTTAGAATGTTCAAGCTGCTGTGTTTTCTACCTCTGCTCGCTTTAGCCGTCGCATATGACTATTATGTCCCATCCTACAGCGGATTAAAAGGACCTTGGACTACCGGACTCATGTTAGGAGGAAAAGGATTAATGGGCAGTAACTATGGTTACCCTGCATATGGAGGAGTCTTGGTAGGAGGAAAAGGATTAATGGGTGGAAAAGGTATGGGAGGAATTATCCTTGGAGGCAAAGGATTATTAGGCAGTGGTTACGGACACAGGGGATACGGAGGAGTCTTGTTAGGCAGTGGCTATGATAAGATTGGATACGGAGGAGTTTTGTTGGGAGGAAAGGGACTACTCGGCGGAAATTACGGTGCTAAAGGAATGGGAGGAATTGTCCTTGGAGGCAAAGGAATGTGGGGCAGTAACGTCCTTGGTGTGGGATATGGAGGAATCTCCTCTGGTGTAGGAATCAAGGTAATGAAATATACTATGATCGTTTATAGGCTGATAAATATGACTTTCTTTATCCTTTTTCCAATTCATGCTATTTTGAAGGTATATACCGGGGGTATATATAAATGTATTATTTTATATCCTTTTTTGTTTTCAGGATTATTATTGAAGACCTGGATGAACGTATTTACACTGATATTGGCAATGTCATTTTCTATATTACGAAATAAATCATGAATAACTTGGCATGATCTTATATATTACTGAGCTATTAAGAAAAGATAGAAGTTAAACAGTACTAGTTTGCATGTAATAATTGCAGGTGGCACGACTGTAGCGCTTTATTAATTATTAATTATTCGGAGTACTGTCTTTTTGGGGTGAAAAAATCGATGAAAATGTAAAAAATCGAGTCGGATTAAGAACAAGCAAAGATTTGCAACATCATGAATATATTTTATTCAAACTTCGAATGAAGCGTCATGCATCTTGAAAAATGGAATATCGGACTCCTTCAGGGTAAAATCTGGAGTAAGACAAGGATACATACTATCACAAATTCCCTCCCATATAGTTACTGATTGGATCCAAAGAAACACCACACATATAACAAACAGAGGTATTAAATGAACAACGTTCAGTCACTTAGAAGACCTCGCCTGCAGGCCATAAAACTTAAACGGGCTCACTTTTGATCTCAAACTCACTTTTTTTAGGAATACTGAGTATATAGTGGGATAATGACACTGAGATCAATAGTGACCTCGTCTTAGTTTTATGGTCCCTAGGCCTGGGGCCCGTTTTACAAAGGAACTTACGACTAAAATCAAAATTTGTTTCTGCCTTTATTCTAGAGATTTTTGTAAAACAATCCATTTTTTCTGTTAAAACAAACATGGAAGAGGGACTTAATATTTTATGACACAATCATTATATCTTTTCGCAGAATATTTGTTCTGTTATTAACATGATTCAGATTTCACATTTTAAGTTTTGTGATCTAGTGGTACAACATGTCAGTCTTTCTGGGAAAAAATGATGCTAATAATTTTTTATTGCTTACGTTCAGTCCACAAGAAAATATTTAAAAATATTTGCAGTTTAAATCTTTCACAAAAAAATATTTTACGCATTGTAGCCCCGTGTCTTTTGAAAAAAATAAATTTATTTTTAACCTTAACATTCAAGCAATAAAAAGTACACGTTTCTGATAATTCTGTACTTTCTTTTAGAGATAAAAAACCGGTTTCATTTCAGTAAACGTAACTTTAAATTGATCTGTAAATATATATCAACATCTTATTTGTATTTTAAAATACAATTTAATGAACATTCCCAAAAAATTAATAAGTATTTTTGATTTCCCTGTCTGAGCTATATATATCTAATTTTACTCTTAATTCCTGGCACTTGTGGGTTTTATAATTTCTGTAATCATGTCTTCTTTTAGGATGTTCAAGCTGCTGTGTTTTCTACCTCTGCTCGCTTTAGCCGTCGCTTATGACTATTATGTCCCATCCTACAGCGGATTAAAAGGAATTGGAGAGTACGGGGGACCATGGACCACCGGACTCATGTTAGGAGGAAAAGGATTAATGGGCAATAACTATGGTTACCCTGCATATGGAGGAGTCTTGGTAGGAGGAAATGGATTGATAAGCGGTAAAGGTATGGGAGGAATTATCCTTGGAGGCAAAGGATTATTAGGCAGTGGTTACGGACAAAGGGGATACGGAGGAGTCTTGTTAGGCAGTGGCTATGATAAGATTGGATACGGAAGAGTTTTGTTGGGAGGAAAGGGACTACTCGGCAGAAATTACGGTGCTAAAGGAATGGGAGGAATTGTCCTTGGAGGCAAAGGAATGTGGGGCAGTAACCTCCTTAGTGCGGGATATGGAGGAATCTCCTCTGGTGTAGGAATCAAGGTAATGAATGAACTATGATCGTTTATATGCTGATAAATATGACTTCCTTTATCCATTTTCCAATTCATGCTATTTTGAAAGTATATACCGGGGGTATATATAAATGTATTATTTTATATCCTTTTCTGTTTTCAGGATTATTATTGAAGACCTGGATGAACGTATTTACACTGATATTGGCAATGTCATTTTCTATATTACGAAATAAATCATGAATAACTTGGCATGATCTTATATATTACTGAGCTACTAAGAAAAGATAGAAGTTAAACAGTACTAGTATGCATGTAATAATTGTAATTGGCACGACTTTAGTGGTTTATTAATTATTAATTATTCGGAGTACTGTCTTTTTGGGGTGAAAAAATCGATGAAAATGTAAAAAATCGAGTCGGATTAAAAACCAACAAAGATCTGCAACATCATGAAAACATTTTATTCAAACTTCGAATGGAGCGTCATCTTGAAAAATGGAATATCGGATTCCTTCAGGGTAAAATCTGGAGTAAGACAAGAATACATACTATCACCAATTCCCTCCCATATAGTTACTGATTGGATCCAAAGAAACACCACACATATAACAAAGAGAGGTATTAAATGAATAATGTTCAGTCACCAAGAAGACCTGGCCTGCAGGCCATAAAACTTAAACGGGCTCACTTTTGATCTCAAACTCACTTTTTCTAAAGGAATACTGATTATATATTGGGATAATGACACTGAGATCAATAGTGACCTCGTCTTAGTTTTATGGCCCCAAGGCCTGAGGCCCGTTTTACAAAGGAACTTACGACCAAAACCAAAAGTTGATTCTGCCTATAACTTCTTATTTAACATTGAATTGAAATGGTTTTAATCTTTTTATAAGGAATTAAGAGAGATGTTTCAATGCTAGCAATTTTAAACTGTAAAATTAGTTTGGAAAAATTTTACTTACAAGTAAAGATTTTGGTCTTAGTCGTAAGTTCTGTTGTAAAAGGAGCCCCAGGACTTTGCATACGACCTGGCAGAAGTATCAGAAAACACAATCCATCTACAACATAAGACTGATAAATTAAACTCCTTTGCCAAACAAACTGGGCTTAACATCAATGCCAAGAAGACCAAGTAATGACAATGTATGCGCCAGCGGAACCTGTCACATTAAATGGAGAGCCATTGGAGGAAGTTGAGGACTTTACCTACCTTGGTAGTATCCTAAACAAGGACAATGGTACTGGTAAAAACATAAAATCATGTTTAAGTAAAAACACAGACGGCAATAAGAAATTTGCCAAACAAATACAGTCTGAGAACCAAACTCCAACTTTACAACAGCAATGTTAAATCAGTTCTCCTGTACGGGTCTGAATGATATATTATGTTGTTGACAGCGACATGGGAAAAGAAGAGGAATTCCACAATAACTGTAAAAGTTCACAGTATCTTCTGGCCGATCAAGTTCTTTAAAAGAGACTCGCACAAGTAGGGCAGAAGCATAACAACTCACAATCATTTCTAGTTAAAGGTATTTATCTTATTTTTTCCTTAAAATGATCCCTTGATAGCTAAATTCCCAAGCTTTTCTACTCCTTTAAAAATCATTATGGCTAAGCCTGCACGATAAATTGAGGTTTTCTTGTTTTGATCAAAATTTCTAATAGTCAGGGCTGAACTTTGTTCGTAACCACTCTACAAATTATATTAGTCTGTATTAGATGTTTTAAGCAGAGAAAAAAAAATCATGTACTATGTAGAATGAAATTTTTTTTCTTGTATGTTGAAGTCACTATGCTTGCTCGGCTTTAAGGAAGAAAATATATATACGAGGGTCATTCTAAAAATTCGTAGACTTTTGTCATAACTTTTTTATTTAAAGTCATATCATAACCAAATTAAGTACACATATTTTAACAATCAATTCAATTAATTTGAGCAAAATATTGAATATAACTTGATAATTGTCAAAATTCTTAAAGATTTAAGGCAGCAAAAATGGCGTCACGGAGCAGGGTCAAATTTGAGCTATTTACTAACTATACACTTTATAATGTCTATAGTCATAACTCTTATAAATGGCGCTTAAAATGAATAAAATTGAAATGTTTAAATTAAGTATTGTATTATTACTTCAGATGCTAAAATTTACTGTAATACATGGCTTTGTTTAAAAGATATCAATTTTTAAAGACATATAGACTTCATTTTAAAAAGCAAAAAACGAAAACGTCAGAGGACGTCACGTAGCAGCGAGAAACGATAAAATTTTGTTTTGCATTTGGAAAACCTTTAAAACAAACTCTGAGAATACTTGAGGAATCAGAAAATCAATAATAAATGAGCCATGCAATTGTTTACAATGGAAAAGACTATTTTTTGAGTGTTGAAGACTTTGAATCGGACGATAAATAGTCTGCAAAGACCAGGTTATAGTTAAAAATCTTGTCAAAAGAGTAAGTAACGTCGTGAAACTTGATGTGTGATTAATTTTTTCGGAACTTGTAAAAGCAAAGTTACGCGGTAAAGAATCTGAACATATTGAAAATCTAACTTTAGCCACTCAAACAACAGTTAGCAAACTTGGTGTCAAGTTTTATGAATTGGGAAGATTCTACAAACCGTCTATGAAATGAAAAGACAGGGTACGTTTGAGAAACTTTCACGGCGTTGTTTTTGACGTCACAGCGTTGTTAACAGTGCTCCGTGGTGACAAAACATGTTGCTTCTAAAGTTGTCTTACATGAGTTCCATTTAATCAAATGGAATGAAACTTTAGAAACCGACAAAATGAAGGTTTTTACATATGAAAATGTGTTGATCTAAAGTTTTGTAAAATTAATATGATGATGGAGGACATTGTCTACGTATTTTTTGAATGACCCTCGTACATGTTTATATTCAATATTTATTTTATTTTATCATGAAGTTGTGATTAAGCTCCTTTTTAAAAAGTTTTCTATCATGTGTGCATATTACTATCCCTTCTGTTCCTTATCAGTAGAATTCACCCTAGAAATTAACATAATATATTGCATCTTCAGGTATAATAATGTGGGGAGAACCTGAACGCAATCATTACATACATGTACCACCATGGCAAAGGCACCTGACGTTACTTGTTTTTCTTTTAATAAACAAGATCTTCTTGTGACCTAGGTCTTGGTCAAAGGGTCAAAGTTGTTTTATCCATTGAAAGGTCTTCTCACAAGAATTACATATGTGAAGGATGAAAGCCTTAGCCCTTAATATTCAATGGGTTTTTTGATAGGTCAATCTCCAAGGTCAAAAGGTCAACGTTTTTGGTATTCGCTAAAATTCCTTGCCACAAAGAATAAACATTTGAAGCATAAAATTCCTAGTACCAACCGTTCAACAGTTATCGCCAAAGTAAAAGTTTGGAATTTTTGTCCAAGAAAAGGTGTCAAACTCCAAGGTCAAAAGGTCAAACTTGGTGGTACCCAAAGAAAGGACTTTTCACAATGAATACACCTGTGAAATTATGAAAGCCATAGCCACACACAGTCAAAAAAATATGGGCAAAGTTAAAGTTTTTGCTGACAGACAGATAAACAGACAGACAAAGGGACGGACGGACGGGACAAAATATACTCCCTACTTTTACAAGGTAGCGGGTATAATTTTTTTAAAAAGAAAAATAAGTGACGTCAAGTGCCTGTGCATCACACTCCTGAAGGTTGTTATATATGTAAAACACAAAATTAAATTTTTATTTACCCTTCATTAATCTTAATTTCTTAAAGGTAAAACTTTAGTTCTTCCTATGTATCGCTGAGTGGTCCTCATAATCACTTTGCTAATTGTTTTTTAAGCTGTTTGAGGAAAAAATTTGGCAGGTGTGTTCCCCGAATGAGAAATTTTTCATGAAATGTTAATGAGAACACTGCAATTGAAATTTTTCAAATTAAAAATTAATATTGCGGAACAATTCTTATCCATCCATAGTTTTTCTATACACAATTACCAAACACCCAACACCCCCCATAATACCCCAAACATATCAATCATTACAAATTTAAATTAATATACAATAAAATGAAATATTAATGAACATTTTTAAAATCGCTACAATTTATGCACATAGTGAACAATACTGGTAAATCTATGAACATGTATATAGACTGATTTTTTATTTATTATAAAATTTCATTGTATACGTATATAACCGTTAATTGTTTCAGCACCATCGGACTTTGGCGTGTCAAATCATCGGGGATTGGCGCAGACCATCGGACTTTGGCGTGACCATCGGAGACCTTGGAGTCCCATCACACTTCGGAGTCCTACATATATATTGTACAATTGCATATAAACAAAATTAAATTAATGGATTGAAATAATATATTATTAAGAGAAATAAAGAGAAACTATGTATGGAAATATTCTTTATTAAATTCTCAACAGAAAATCAATTTCCTTTTCAGAAACTCTTTTCCTTTCCACTCTCCCCATCTCCTTCCTGCAAACTGAACTTTCTTTTTTAGGATACAGCTGTATTTTTCCCTGTCAATATTTGTTTGATTTATAGAAAAAGAAAAAAACTTCAGGAACCCTTTGAGTCCAGGTTCCAATACCATAAACTGAGTACAGACTTAAAAATTACAAATCAATAACTTTTGAAATAGTTTTGATAACAAAACAATTTTACAATATGTTAATATCGTATGCATTATAAATCAAAAGCTATTCAAAATCATAATATTGACTTAAGCCTGTTCTCAGTTTATGATCTTGTGGCCAATTTAGGGAACAATATTTTTATTGCCTTTCATCACAATACTTCCGAACAATTGAATATTTTTTTACGATCAGGAATGCTGCAAAATTATTTTCTTACATTAATTTTTTTTAAACATACACTCGCCTATAAGTCGGTTTTTAGAAGTTCAATTTTAATTTAGTCCATAAGTCTATGTCCGACTTATAGGCGTGTCATAAAAAGAGTGACATTTTTCTGGATGGCGAAATGTAGTAATCTATAAGCATTTTCAACAGTTATCGTTGAACAAAGTCTTGATCCATTATAACATTTATGTATTCTAATATTATGCGAGTATATACGGTATAAGGGTAAGAGTAATATCCAACGTAATAGTTTATTTCGCTTCGGTTACCCGAAAACATTTGACCATGTTTAAAACCCTAAAAAAAATCCCTTTTGTTAATGAATTTCTTTAATTTTACTTTAAATACGTCTGCATTTTATTGTAAAAGGGGAAAAATGACTGGAAAATTTATAAAGGGGAATCGATTCCCAGAATCTGCAAATCTGTTAAATTTTAATTATAATAATGAAATGCTACACAAACAAGTTTTTACCAACACTAAATTAAGTGGTCTCTAAATTTTTGGTTGACAAGAGGCAGACGTAAAAAAGATACATGCTTCTTTTAAGAAGACATTAAGACATTTATAAATTAAAATCCGGAAGGTTTCTTTGAAATACAAATAATGGTTCCCACGAAATACTACCAAATTCCGTAATAATTAACCTCGACATAGATCACATGAATATTAAAAATGAAAATTAACCTTTAAAGTTGGTTGTTTTAGGAGTATAAATAGGAAAGATTTGTCGATGTTTCCTCACAGAATCTTTTGCCTTTCACCTGCTCACAGTTCCTTCACGTCTAAGGTAAGTAAGATGTACATCATCGTCTCAAGCCACGGTCCGGAGTCTGCATATAGCTCTCTCCTGGTATAAGATTTTACATTTTGGCCGTGGCTTGCGACGATGGTAGAATGTGTGGTTTGTTTTTTCTTTATTATGCTGCATAGAAAAATTCTTTAATAACATTGAAGAATTGAAGAATGGGATTGTTTTTTTTTTTAATTTCAAATTCTGTTTCCTTAAGATGTTTTCAGTCTTTTGATAATGTAAAAAATTTAGAAACCAGATGAGATATTACAATGAAAAACTAAGAAGTTGGGAGAATAAGCGGGAAAATTTCTAATAGTTTGTAAGGAAAAAAAGAAAAATTGATTTTTATGCAAAATAACTACAGTTTGCTAAAATCTTAGAAATACATAAATGATTCATTGTCAGTGAAATCGCATGCACACACCAGAGGAGAAAAAAAAACGTACTGGTGAGTCCTATGACACGTAAATTCCAAATAAAGCATTCTTATTCTGGAGATTTTTGTAAAACAATCCATTTTTTTCTGTTAAAACAAACATGGAAGAGGGACTTAATATTTTATGACACAATCATCATATCTTTTCGCAGAATATTTGTTCTGTTATTAACATGATTAAGATTTCACATTTTCAGTTTTGTGATCTAGTGGTATAACATGTCAGTCTTTCTGGAAAAAAATGATGCTGATCATTTTTTTATTGCTAACGTTCAGTTCACATGAAAATAACATGTTTAAAAATATTAGCAGTTAGAATCATTCACAAAAAATATTTTTATGCATTGTAGTCCCGTGTCTTTTGAAAAGATAATTAATTTACTTTGAACTTTAACATTCAAGCAATAACAAGTACAAGTTTCTGATAATTCTGTACTTTCTTAAAGAGATCAAAAATCGGTTTCATTTCAAGAAAAGTAACTTTAAATTGATCTGAAAATTTATATCAACATCTTATTTGTATTTTAGAATACAATTTAATGAACATTCGAAAAAAAATTAATAAGTATTTTTGATTTCTCTTTCTGAGCTATATATATTTAATTTTACTCTGAATCTCTGGCAATTGGGGGTTTTATAATTTCTGTAACACTACCATGTTTTCTGTAGGATGTTCAAACCGTTGTGTTTTCTACCTCTGCTCGCTTTAGCCGTCGCATATGACTCTTATGTCCCATCCTACAGCGGATTAAAAGGAATTGGAGGGTATGGGGGACCATGGACCACCGGACTCATGTTAGGAGGAAAAGGATTAATGGGCAGTAACTATGGTTACCCTGCATATGGAGGAGTCTTGGTAGGAGGAAAAGGATTAATGGGCAATAACATGGGATATGGAGGAGTCTTGGTAGGAGGAAAAGGATTAATGGGTGGAAAAGGTATGGGAGGAATTATCCTTGGAGGCAAAGGATTATTAGGCAATGGTTACGTAAACAGGGGATACGGAGGAGTCTTGTTAGGCAGTGGCTATGATAAGATTGGATACGGAGGAGTTTTGTTGGGAGGAAAGGGACTACTCGGCGGAAATTACGGTGCTAAAGGAATGGGAGGAATTGTCCTTGGAGGCAAAGGAATGTGGGGCAGTAACCTCCTTAGTGCGGGATATGGAGGAATCTCCTCTGGTGTAGGAATCAAGGTAATGAATGAACTATGATCGTTTATATGCCGATAAATATGACTTTCTTTATCCATTTTCCAATTCATGCTATTTTGAAGGTATATACCGGGGGTATATATAAATGTATTATCCTTTTTTGTTTTCAGGATTATTATTGAAAACCTGGATGAACGTATTTACACTGATATTAGCAATGTCATTTTCTATATAACGAAATAAATCATGAATAACTTGGCATGATCTTATATATTACTGAGTTATTAAGAAAAGATAGAAGTTAAACAGTACTAGTATGCATGTAATAATTGTAATTGGCACGACTGTAGCGCTTTATTAATGAATATTCGGAGTACTGTCTTTTTGGGGTGAAAAAATCGATGAAAATGTAAAAAATCGAGTCGGATTAAAAACCAGCAAAGATCTGCAACATCATGAAAACATTTTATTCAAACTTCGAATGGAGCTTCATCTTGAAAAATGGAATATCGGACTCCTTCAGGGTAAAATCTGCAGTAAGACAGGTATACATACTATCACCAATTCCCTCCCATATAGTTACTAATTGGATCCAAAGAAACACCACACATAGAACAAAGAGAGGTATTAAATGAACAATGTTCAGTCACCAAGAAGACCTGCCCTGCAGGCCATAAAACTTTAACGGGCTCACTTTTGATCTCAAACTCACTTTTTTTAAGTAATACTGAGTATATAGTGGGATAATGACACTGAGATCAATAGTGACCTCGTCTTAGTTTTATGGTCCCTAGGCCTGGGGCCCGTTTTACAAAAGAACTTACGACTAAAACCAAAATTTGATTCTGCCTTTATTCTAGAGATTTTTGTAAAACAATCCATTTTTTGTTAAAACAAACATGGAAGAGGGACTTAATATTAATATTTTATGACACAATCATCATATCTTTTCGCAGAATATTTGTTCTGTTATTAACATGATTCAGATTTCACATTTTAAGTTTTGTGATCTAGTGGTACACCATGTCAGTCTTTCTGGGAAAAAATGATGCTAATAATTTTTTATTGCTTACGTTCAGTCCACAAGAAAATATTTAAAAATATTTGCAGTTAAATCTTTCACAAAAAAATATTTTACGCATTGTAGCCCCGTGTCTTTTGAAAAAATAAATTAAATTATTTTTAACCTAAACATTCAAGCAATAAAAAGTACACGTTTCTGATAATTCTGTACTTTCTTTTAGAGATAAAAAACCGGTTTTATTTCAGTAAACGTAACTTTAAATTGATCTGTAAATATATATCAACATCTTATTTGCATTTTAAAATACAATTTAATGAACATTCCCAAAAAATTAATAAGTATTTTTTTATTCCTTTTTTGAGCTATATATATCTAATTTTACTCTTAATTCCTAGCACTTGTGGGTTTTATGATTTCTGTAATCATGTCTTCTTTTAGGATGTTCAAGCCGTTGTGTTTTCTACCTCTGCTCGCTTTAGCCGTCGCATATGACTATTATGTCCCATCCTACAGCGGATTAAAAGGAATTGGAGGGTATGGGGGACCATGGACCACCGGACTCATTTTAGGAGGAAAAGGATTAATGGGCGGTAATAATGGTTACCCTGGATATGGAGGAGTCTTGGTAGGAGGAAAAGGATTAATAAGCGGTAAAGGTATGGGAGGAATTATCCTTGGAGGCAAAGGATTATTCGGCAGTGGTTACGGAAACAGGGGATACGGAGGCGTCTTGTTAGGCAGTGGTTATGATAACATTGGATACGGAGGAGTCTTGTGGGGAGGAAAGGGACTGTTCGGCGGAAATTACGGTGCTAAAGGAATGGGAGGAATTGTCCTTGGAGGCAAAGGTATGTGGGGCAGTAACCTCCTTGGTGCGGGATATGGAGGAAATCTCATCTGGTGTAGAAATCAAGGTAATGAAATATACTGTGATCCTTTATATACTGATAAATATGACTTTCTTTATCCATTTTTCAATTCATTCTTTTTTGAGGGTATATATATATATATATATATATATGTATTATTTTATCTCCTTTTTTTATTTTTCAGGATTATTATTGAAGACCTGGATGAACGTATTTACACTTATATTGGCAATGTCATTTTCTATATTACGAAATAAATCATGAATAACTAGACATGATCTTATATATTACTGAGCTATTAAGAAAAGACAGAAGTTACAAAGTACTAGTTTGCATGTAATAATTGTAATGGGCACGACTTTAGCGCTTTATTAATGAATATTCGGAGTATATACTGTCTTTTTGGGGTGAAAAAATCGATGAAAATGTAAAATATCGAGTCAGATTAGGAAATTTGAATTCTTTGTACATTTGTTATAAAGCTGCTCATACTCCTCTCCAGCACCAATGTACTGCGAATAATTCATACAGAATCTTGTGCTCAGTTATATACATGTAGTACCATCAAAAGTAAATTCACGGAAATGCATGCAAGTACGCTGAATTTTGAATTCCGAGTCCTTAAATGTATTAATACTTATGAAAAACTTTAATATTTACCGAACCCATTGTGATTCGGTATAGCGAGAAAGCAAATCAAAGATGAAATACAGAATACGTCCATGGTCTGCTTAATATCTCTCAGTTTTCAAAAGAATAAAAAAAATTGACGAACAAATTTTAGTCCTATAACTTTTGTCATCAAAAATGAACAAGTGCACGCAGTTGTGCTAAATTTTTTATATTCCAATTGCTGTGTATTTCTTAAGTATTTTATTGATTTTTTTTTAAACTTTGAAAAAAGATCTCATAATGAAATGTTATATGAAAGCTCTTTGAGGCGGGTAATAGGTCATTAAATCTTCCAAGAAATATTGACGGTCATTTCCTTTGTAAATGTATCATACTTTAAGGTTTTAAAATGTTTCTTCTATAAAGTGAAGAAGGTATAATAATATACTACAATTATGGATTTCAATGTATGTCGATATGTGGATATAATGACTTGATTATGGCAATTGATATTGACCGAAGACACGGGGAGCGATAGCGACCGAGCCTGCGAGTTATATTTTCATGACATTTCATTTTAAATCATAACATGATGAATGTCATGAATACGATTTTGCATTTATAAACTTTCATGAATGGATTAATTTCTATATACATGTATTTATTTAGCAATATTTATCATAATCACTTACGTGTAGCTAAACGAGAGAAGATGAACCATATATACAGAGATATACTTAGTATATGTCTTTGATATATACCAAGGACGTTTTAACAAATTTTTTTTAAAATAGTATAATTATATGTCCCTACCTATACTAACAAAAAAAAATTCAAATCAAATGCCTCCATAATAAACCTTATTTGAAATGTAACAAACTGAAAATACACTGGTAGCTTCAATTATATATTTTTTCAAATTGCAGAATTTACTCAGTGCAATTGGTAGTTACTTAAAAAAATTATAAGATAAACTATATGAAACATATGGAGATAACGAACAGTATTCAATATCAGAAGTCCACAAAACAATGCAAAATAGGAACACAGCAAACACGGACCTCCAAAACATCGGAGCTAGGATCAAGTGCCAAGGGGAAGTGAATATCCCCTGCTGCCCGGTCACACCCGCTGTGTGCTCCTTGTCATAATCGGGAAATTACGGAATAATCCGTCGTCAATTCATTGTATAAATAATGGACTAACAATAAGTATGGATAACGCCAGTCAGCATTTTACTCAAAGATAAATGGATTTGCTGACAAGGTCATTGTATCGACCATAGAACTTACGAAATGATGACTTTAAACGAGACTGCTTAAATTCTTGTTTCATCGACTTGTTTGTCAATAATTTACCTCGTTTTATAAATTGTTCATACGTAGATCATGCTCTTGCGTATCGAATCAAGCGATATATATAAATCCGTATGCAGGTGATGAAGGTATATTGCTGCATAAGTACAAAGAAAGAAGTTTCATACTGCAGAAAGTATTGATGGATTTAGAAGGTGCTGAGCACAACCCCTCATCCCTGTTCTTGTGTCCAAAATATACATGTATAAGATATTTAACAAATCTTTTTTTTTCTTTTTTGGTGTGGCTGGGGGCCCCTACAATGACTCAAACCTAGTCGCCCCTTTCTTTTTCAAGATTACTGGATCTGCCAGTGGAAAAAATTCCATTAAGGTGGAATGCCACACCAACTTTTTATTTTATAGATCTTTGAGTCATCCCTTTTGAACAATGGTTTCAGTTTTGAAAGGCCGATATTAGCTCTTAATTATTTTATATGAATTTTTTTGTATTTTTTCAAAGAAAATGGAAAAAAAATTTATATCCAAATAAGTTGTTTTCGAGTTAAAATTTTGCTGTAAATGAATGCATCATATGTATATCTAATAAGATTTGTAAAAAAAAAAAAAAAGAAAAAAAAGAAGGCTGGTAAGACTTTTAAACTTTTTGATAAAAAATTATTCATGAAAATAAAACACATTATTTGTGAATATTTTTTAAACCTATGGTTAAGAACACCATAAAACTAGTCACAACTGAGGACGACATGTTTGTCAATCATATTTTAAAGAGAAATTGAAACGAAATTGAGAAATTTTAGAGAAATTATTTTTTTTTAATATTTCGACCTAACCCGATCAAAATTAAAGTGATCCCGATCAAAATTAACACAAAATGAATAAAATGCTAATTTATTGCCTCTTCATGTATTTGAAATAAAGAAATATATTTTATTGTCAAGTTCAATAATGTTTTAACCCTTATTACACCTACCGGTTATCAGACTAGTGTTCTTGGGAAAATGTTATTTATTTCCAATAATTGTACAATTATGGTTGGGATCGGTTTAATTTTGATCGGGATTGGACAAAATTAAAATAATTAATTTCTCTAAAATTTGGTTATTTCGTTTCAATTTCTTTTATAAATATGATTAATGAACATGTCCTCCCCAGTTGTGACTGGTTTTAAGAAGATTTTAAACGCACATTCAAAAAATATTCACAAATTATGGGTTTTTTTTCATAAATATTTTTTTATTTAAAATTTTTTAAAATCTGAAACCATTGTTTAAAAAGATTGACTCAGAGATCTAAAAAATAAAAAGTTGGTGTGGCATTCCTCCTTAATTTCATTTGAAAGATGAAAAACCCGGAACGCTATTTAAAAAACACTTCCAACTTCATAATCTTTTTCCATATTGGAAGAATGTTAAATCCGACTCGGTCTTCTTAATCTGAAAATCATCAATCTAATTTTGCTAGACGGCTTTATAGAAGAAAAAATAATATATACATGTATTTATTGTATTTGCTCATGAAGTTGTGATTGAACTCTTTTTAAAAAGCTTTTATCAGCAGAATCCCCCATAGAAATAATATATTGCAGCCACAGGAATTAGTTTAAGCAAAACCTGAAAGCAATCATTACATGTTCAATAAATAACGTCCCGAACTCTATGACATACAACACAGATATCATATGGCATTAAACTTGACTTTCTCTCATGATTGAATCTTTAATGAATTGATATCAGTTTATTTGATCACTTTTCATCTAATATTATATAATATATATTATATAATATAATATTATAATACTGCATTAAAAATGAATGGTAAAAAATCAGTTAACTAGACTGAAATTAAACGTTAAAGCTGAAAACCAAAAAAAAAATTCACTGAAATTTGTGATACTTACAGCATCCAATGTCAGTTTTTTAGACACATGAGCAAGTGGATTTCAATGAACAATAATGATATAATGGGCATAGAAAATGGGCACAGTCCTTGGCGACAAGGACTTACAACAACCAATGTATTTTTTGCATCACTGACGATGTTTGATTGACTTTAAGACACTAGCATATTAGATAGGCATCAATTTAGGGGTAGTTCACACTAGTTTAAAGAAACATTTGACAGTAAAAAGCTTAGTTTTTAACGGTCATATGTTTTCAAAAATGGGTGAAAACGACAGCATGTAAAAATATCTATAAAAAATTTTTTTTTAATATAATCAGAAAATGTAGATATCCACGTGTGTCTAATTCAAACAGATAATGAAACATGAATCCATTGCTTTAAACCCTCAAATTTACAATAAGATGCACTAGACAAAAACATTAAAGGTCTGAGAAGAGCAAAGAATTGCAAGAGTGCAAACACTATGGCACGCCAAATACACAAAAATGAGCTAAACCTAGTTTAACAATTGATAAACTGGGTTTATCGAATGTAAACTATAGTTTAAAAACCGTGAACTATAGTTAACAATTCGTTAAGTATAGTTCTCAACTGTAAAACTATATTAAACGGTTGTTTACTATTATAATAGTTTACGAATGCTAATCTAAGTTTATCTGTCTGTAATAAAACGTTAACAATAGATTTTGATGATAAACATAGATTCACGTCTGTAAACCATAATTTACGATCTTTCCCTATAGTTAAGAGTTGTAAACCATAACTTAAAAATCGTGAAACTGTATTTATTAGATAATCTATGTTTTGCGATCGCAAATGATTGTTTTTCGTGTTAAGTATAGTTTACGGTTCTAAAACTTATATTATCGCGTTAACTATGGTTTACAAATGTAAAATATAGATTAACGTTGTTAACTATAGTTTACAGTCCGTAAATTATAGTTTACAACCGATAAACCTAGTTTATCGACAGTGATACTATATTTTGCTCATTTTTGTGAATTTGGCGTGCCATAAAACACAGTTTTATATGCAATTTTCTTAAATATTAGTGGCCTTGTAGTTCGCATTCTTATTCGGAAGGCAGTTCAATTTCTAGAGGAGTCTAGAAAGCAAAATCTTTGCAAAAAAAATCCAAATGTTTTAAGAGAGGACAGAACCAGAATCAGGAAGAATAAACGCGTCAGACAGAAGAAACAAGTCCAGGAAATCATAGTTTCTGCCATATTTACAGTCATACTTAAAAAAGAGTTCTGAAAACAATCAGAACTTAGAAAATAATGTTACAGATATGTGTTTTAATGAAAAGGGAATAGTTAAGTTATTGAATCATAAAGACCAAATCATTGAAAAGCGTCTTTTGCTTCCTTTCGAGCACGGATGACATTATTTATTGAACAGCCCTCGTACATTTACCATCATACTAATGAACTCTGCAGATTCTTTTGCAAAAATTTTTTTATTTTTTTCTTATTAATGTTGCTTCTTTACAGGTAAACAAGTAAACTCTTCCTGTGTCTCGCCTCCTAATCACTTAGCTAATTGTTTTTTAAGCTGTTCGAGGAAAAAATATGACAGGTGTGTTCCCCGAATGAGAAATTTTTCATAAAATGTTAATGAGAACACCGCAATTAAAATTTATTAAATTAAATTAATATTCTGTAACAATTTTTATTTTTAAAAGTTTTCTATGCACAATTATAAAGTACCATACCCCCATATAAACATATAAGATGTATTTATGAACAATTTAAAAATCAAGCGACAAATAATGCGCATAGTGAATAACACTCGTAAATATATGTACATGTAAATAAGCTGACATTTTTTCTATTCTTTTATTTTCGTTATACAGTAAAATTCGTTTAGTACGAACATGGATATTGCAAATTCACGGATATTATAAGCGAAGTCATCTTGAATCCAAATTTATAAAAATTTAATGAATTTCTTATGCGTTTTGACGAATTATGGATACAGCGAAGTATGTCATCAAAATTAAATTTATGGATAGAAAAAACTATATCGAGAACTATAGAGAAGCTAAACATGTACTGTATGTAACAATATTCTTCCTCAATAATTCAATAACAGAAATTCTCCTTTTTAGAC
>PRKT01000014.1:2235760-2248474 GCA_003671525.1 Saccostrea glomerata
AAATGGCCAAACTCGAAATCGGGGGGTAGAGAGTTTTAGGTTCCAAATTTTTACAGGCAAATCCCTCCATATCCCCGATCTTGACTATATTGCAACAAAAAGTCAGTGGCTTACTAGGGGATAATTCAGTTTTTAAAAAAGTTTGGCCCATCCCCCATATCCCCCTGTCACATGCTTCGTGTCTGATACAATTATAGTCATGATAATAAAATGAGTTTAAAAAGTACATTTTCCTGTGATTAATTAAACTTACCTGGGTATTTGAAGTTTCTGAGATTCTGACATATCACATTTTGCACAGTCTATAATCTTTATAACAAAGAGAAGCGTAAACTTTTCACGTCTTTCGGATGACGACCAACCTTTCTTTACAACAAAGTTACTTGTTCCCACTACACATTGTTTCTTATGAATTACCAAATATCTAAGACAGCAAAGAATCGAATTTCAGATTTTAACTCGAGTTTAACTTTTTTTGTAAAAATATGAAAAGACTGACGTTAAAACTTCATGCCTTTGTCTTCAACTAAAGATATGATTGACTGATTTTCTTTTGAATTGAATTATCAAAGATGTATTGTAAGCAAATCAACCGGAAAAAAAACTGTTGATATCTATTACTTATATAAATGCTGTCTGTATATCTTTACACTTAGTGTTAATCATTACATCTTTATATGAAAGTGCACAACAGGTGCTACATGTATATACATGTATTGTATAAATTGGAACAATGAATACATGTACGCTTCGCCAATATATGATAGATGTATATAGGGAAAAACAAATTTCAAGATTTTGCGAGCAAAACAATTGCATGTATAAAAACATGTATAAAATAAATTCCTTTGGTCAGTGGGTAGTTTGATGATGAACATCTGTAGCCCCCCCCCTTCCACCACCATCCCCGTTTTTTTTAAAACTTTCTTTTTAACAAAAAGAATCCGTGCTTAAGACCGCGGCGTGTTCAGTTCAGTTTAGTAGGTACAAGCAGAAATAATAAGGAAATAACAATAAATTCAGAAGAAGTAAATGTCAAAACCTGAAAGACCTGAACGAGACGGGGATATGGGGGTTCATGTAAAAGACATGTATACAAGTCGTCATTTCTTCCTTCATGTAATATTTTCTCCATATCATTTTACCAGAGTCTCTTTTTTAAAAAGGTACTGGTGTCTACGTTTTTTTTTTTTGTTTTGTTTTTTTTTATTACATTATACACAATTTCATATTTTGCTATTTTTTAAAAATTGCATTTTACTAAAGATGTTAAATTTCCTAGATCCGCCGAAAAAAAAAATACAAGTCGGGTTCGGAATTCACAAAAATAGAAAACCTAGAATTTGGGGAATTTTTATATTTTGCGATTGTTTTCACTGTTTTGAACTTTTGTGTCGGCAATGACTGAGGCACTAGAGGCACAACTCGAGACTCTTACAAACGAGAACGTATTTTTGCAAAAATATTTCTCATTGAGGAAGAAATGTGAACAGTTGCAACAGGTAAAGTCTCCGACGCCGACGGTTTTCATTTTCAGTATTTGGTTTTGTTTTTAGACATATTCAGATTCTTTGTTTGGCAAAGATTAGGCTTATGTATTTTTTAAATATATAAAACCTGTCAATGATCATAAAACACTTTGTTGATATGGATCAATTGTTTCCAAAATGAAATTAAATGTAAATTAATGTATGTAATATTCCTGTTCATTAACAAATGAAATGGAAATATGATACTTTCATCAGTGACCTATTCTACGAAGTATCCTTGTTTACATGAACAGCTAAATATTTTTTTACGTTCTCCCTGCAGGCCAATGAGAAGATTGTAAATAGAATACAGCACGTAAAGAAACTCATCAAAAGATACAAACGAGAGAGGAGGTTTGTAATACTGCTTTGTACCAAGGAGCTATCCACTAACATGAACTTGTCCATGATTGAACACATGTTTAACAAATATAAATGTTATGTGGGTATGTTCCCGTTTTGCACACATTTGATAATTAGTATAGAACAATAGGTGTGAAGTGTGTTTTGATAGCAATTATAGTCTGATTTCTGGATTTACCTGGATTTACCTGTGAATACCTGATTTAGCTTAATGTATTCTGAAGAGGTTTAATACAATTTTATAAGCATTTTATTAAAATTCTATATATATTTATGGGAAAATATTTGATTTCATTGAAAAAAATAGAAATATTTATTTAAGGTCAAGATCTAGCAAATAACTTGAGACTAATTTTTTGGTGCTAGATTCATTATGACGTCATAATCAATTTCAACTTTCTTTTTCCCGTACTTTACGGCTTTAGCAGAATTATGTAGAAAATAGGGTATTTTCATGTTATTCAATTTAAAATCTTATGAAAAGTAAACCGGATACCTATATAAAATTTGATACTGATTTAAAGAAGAGGCCATGAACATACTTATTACCGTTTTCTGAGAGACTGTAGGCAATCTGGATACATTTCCTTTGCCGAATACGAAAAAAACTCCTATATTCATGACTGGTTTTCCTAATTTTCCATTGAAAATGACAGATTAAAATACAGTTTTTCATCTTGTTTACCTACAAATTATGCCCCGAAACACCTTATTTGACCAAGCTAAAGTTGTAAAGCATCAATAAAGGAATTTTTTTCTCAAATTTGATAAATCTGTAGGCATCCTTCATTTACTAGATCTTGACCTTAATATTAGTTATTACTTAAGTCCAATTTCTTTAAAAAAAAAACAACTTTTTAATCTTCAGGCACGTAGCATCGTTTTGGAAAGTGGGGGGCCAGCCAGAGAAAATTTTTTTTTTACTTATATACATGTAAAAGATTTTTGTTTTTATTCTCTTATTTTTTCACTATAAGTTCACCTTTCATATACTTAGTAGGAATGGTATAGACTTTAGCAACTAAGTAATTATCTCACCTGGTCAAATATCCGTTTTTCACACATTTTTTAATTACCTGTAATTCAAATGTGTGCAAAACGGGAACAAACCATTATGTGTATCATGCTGTGAAAATGAATAATGTATAAGATCCCAATAGGTGCATGCACAAGAATCTTAATCCAGCATCTTATCAGTAAAGGTTAAATGCAGATAGCGATACATCAATAATGGACTCATTTTAAACATTATAGCAATGAAAAATGCATCATTATACATGTATTAGACTTAACATAAGATGTATTTAGATGAGAAACTGGCACATAAATACTGTAAAATCACATATTTTTGTTGGTTCAAATTTTCGTTGTGTGAAGAAAATCTCTTGATTCGTGGGGTTTTAATTTCATGGATCAAGAATTAATGATTCTTTACGTATGTAACATTTTACATTTCATGGTGGACATGAATTCGTGGGTCTCCTCATACCTCAAAAACAATGAAAATTAAACCTCCACGAAAATTTGTGATTTCACAGTACCCTTTGTTTTAGGTTTCTGGCTAACCGTCTGGATGAACACGGAGACGATTACAGAAACGCCCAGATTCCTGTCATGTGGGAAGTAAGGAAATATAAATTTAAATTTAGTAAAAATGAATTTAAATATCAGTGTGTTAATTCTTTGAAGAAAAGCAGTTGCCTTTTGTTAAATGTTCAAACATTTCTTGACCTGATTTCAGTGACCATTTGTACTAAGGGTGCACATTTACTACTGACCCTTTGTACAGAGTCTCATGATCAAACTTCTGGCTTGTTGATGTGTTTGTTGGATATCAGCTTAATAATGATTCAGATTACATACATACAGTTTTGATTATAAAAGTAAAATGGTTTAAACAAACTGATGGTTTAAATTCTTTGACAGGAAGACAAGGTATATGACCCAGTTCGACCAATGAAAAGCAGCAATGGGAGGTCACAAGGGGTCAAACATTCCTCTGACATTATCTCAGCTGTTAGTCCTAGAGTTCTAGCAGACATGGGGCAAGTCTCCTCTAGTGAGTACACAGGACTGTAGGAAGCAATTTCAGTATGAGTAGGGTGGGGGCACAGCCATACTACATTTACATTTTCAGTTGGGAGCACTATCAATTACCAAAAATTCCTTGGCAAGCAAAAAATAAAAGACAATCCGAAAATAAATACCTGTAATTACAAACCTTTCTAACTATATTGGACTAGCTTTGAAACCACTTGTTTTTGCTTTTATTTATTTATTTTTGTGTCATTACCAAAAATTCCTTGGGTAGCAAAAAATAAAAGACAATCTGAAAATAAATACCTGTAATTACAAATCTTTCTAATTATATTGGACTAGCTCTGAAACAACTTGTTTTTGCTTTTATTTATTTATTTTTGTGTGTGTATTAGGTAAATCTAAGAAAAAGACAGAAAAAGTAAAGGATTTTGTCGGTCCCAAGAAACCCGCAAACGCCTTCTTATTGTTTTGTCAGCATCGGAGAACATCGGTGGCGGAGGATTACTTCAAGGTGTGTTTATTGATCTGGGGGATATTGATCTTCATTAAATTATCAGATTTACAAATTACATGCATTATCATTAAAGTACAGAATACATGCAAATACTTATGAAATATTATAAATGTACGTGTATTTAAAACAGGATCAATTTATGACTACATGTATTTTGCACCAGATTTTGATTTAGAAATTAAAGCACTGGTAGTAGATTTGTTATTTGAGGAATTTGAGTGAAACCTTTTTTGCATCTGCTATGTATGACCAAAAAAAAAAAATTGAAGTTTTAATCAGCATCATTTTAAAAGTTTATTTTAATTTTTGTTTTAGGAGAAACACGAAGAAATATCTAACCACGAATTAACTCGCAGAATAGCACTGGAGTGGAATATTCTCAAACCAGAAAAGAAAAAGGTATATGAATTAGGCTTTCATATTTGTTGCATCTATTCTTTTGTTTTATGAGTGAACATTCATATAAACATGAATGTATCTTTTCCCTTATTCTACATTCCTATCCCCTAAATGTAAAACTTAAAATTTCTAAGAGATATTTGTCATATGCCAAAAGACATAAATAATTAGTCATAAATAAAATTTTCTTCCAAAATAATTGAAACTTACAAACACAATGAATATAGGAGAGGAGAAATCTATAATTGCTAGGAAGTATATATCTGAAATCTTGTAGGTTTACTTTGACATGTACGAGCACGAGAAGGAACAATACGAGAGAGAGATGAAGATCTACCAGGAACAGGAGCAGTCGAGGAGGAGCGATCGCGAGGTGACCCGAGGCCTGGCCAGGTCCGAGGAGGCTGTGGACGAGGCTGCTATGGGCATGGAGGCCCAGAGTGCTGTAGATGCACTCATGATGGACAACTGATAAGGATAAAAAAGATGTGTTTCTGGTCTTAGGGCTATAAAACTTAGATGAGCTCACTTTTGATCTTAGTCTCACTTTTACTACAGGAATATATTATAAAGGAAAAGTGAGACTGAGATTGAAAGTGAGCTCGTCTGAGTTTTATGGCCCCCAGGCCTGGTAACCCATTGGGACAAGATGAAATTTGCATATTAAAAACGTGTGTAGAATTGCGGAAGTTTCATTATTTCCAAGACCGCATTCATCTTTTTGAAAACTTTCACATTTCATACCCCCTGTTCATGCTTTTATAATATGAATTGATGTAGATTGAATTTGACAGGATGTATTTTAAAGATTTGTATGACATTTGTGTAATTTAGAAAGTTTTGCATGTTAAAAACTGTGTGCAATAAAAAAAGTTAAAAAAAAAACTGATCCTGTTGAGCTTTTTCAAAATTTCACATTAGTAAACCAAAAGATGAATATGCTTTGGATCTTGAATAAAGACCTTGATGGATTATTTGTTAGAGCACCAGACTAGTGATACAGGGGTCCTGGGTTTGATTCCCGGGCCACCCAAACATTTTCTCCCATCCCATTACAGGTGGTATGTGTAAATTTCTTTAAAACAATGTATCTTGAGAGAAAACTAATACATCTCTTCAGCATGCATAGTTTTAAAGTTAGTGGAAGAAATGAGGATGGTTCAGTGATGTCATATAAATCTTTACCTAGATGTACATGAATTAGGGGCAGATCCATCTAGGTTTCAGCATAGAATAGACTTTCTCATGGTTGAAAGAGGATAAGAGCATATTTTGACTCCTCCCTTTTTATGGGAAAAATGAATCATTTTTTTTTATTCTTACCATCAGCATCATATGAGAACAAAAATTCTAATGATAGTACAAAAATATAGATATGTCTATAAAGATAATCTGCTTCCATAAATTAGTTTGAAATTTATAAAAGTGCCAAAATGTTCAAAAATTCTTTCCAGAATATGACTAATGAGGTGATCCCAGATATAATTTTCAATGAATACTTTTAGGAAAAAGCTTTTCATTCAAACAAAATCTTTCATTACACTGTAATTGGTTTGGGTTGAATTTTGCTCCCTCACTAAAAGCTGAGTGACTAAGAAGGATGTTTGTAGTGATGTTGCAATGTAATTTCACTAATCACTTGACATACATTTAGAAAAAATATACTTTTCAGGATGGAAATGGGGTGTAAATCTTGTATACAAATGTAAATTTATTTAGAAACCATGAAAATGAATATGTTTCAACTTTTGAAGATGATAATTTTTAATTTAAAAATTAAACCTTGAAATTGTTAATTGAAATATTTATTTACTGTATTCATTCAACATGAACATAAAGATGATCAAACTCTCTCTTGCACTCAGTATATCATTTTCATTAACATTAATTTTGTTTCCAAGGAAATTTTGAATTATGATGAGAAGTTAATATCAAGTGACTATTACATATGTATATGTACAAATATATTGAGGATAAATATTCTTTTCAACATAATTCATATTTTCCAGTATAAAGCATAAAAGGAACCTGAAATCCATTTTTTGCATGATGTGTACAAAATGGTGTTTGGCTACCACAAAGTTTTCACATTTTTTCCTTAGTTGATAATAGCTAGTCTTCAATAAAATTTAGAAAAATGTTATAATTCCAAAGATTTACAAGGAACACTGTTTTTTAGTTAGCTATATAGATGATTTTGTGCCTTTCAATGGTTTCAATGTCTCTTTCTAGCTGTTTCATTTCGGCCTCCATTCGTTCTTTCCTGTTCTTCTTGGGGGCCGTATCAGGAACCACAGATAGTCCTTGATACTGGTCGTGAATTTCTTCCCAGTTTTGTTTAAGTCCCTTGAGAATAGCTGCCCTCTCCTCTTGTGAGAGAGATTTCATAGCCCCTCTCCTGAAATGCTCCGCTACATAGGCATCATATTCCTCTTGAGCTCTCTTCATTTCTTCCTTTCTTTTGCTTAGGTATTTTGGTGTTTCTCCAAAGTCCTATAAGGGATCATATCAAAATTAAAAACTTTCATTCATTAAACAAAATGAAAAGTAAAAAAAAAAACAACATTGAATATATTGGGAAAAGGAAGAAGCAAAAACCTTTAAGACAGTGCATCTACATACATGTATGTTCTGTGCTAAACTGAAGCACTGAAATTATTTTTTTTAAAGTACATACCTTCTTATTGGTGTAGATAGGTTCTAAACCAGATGGTTCCAGCAGGTTTTTGTGTCCACCCCTTGTGTCTACATAGACTTTCTGGGGCTGTCTGGGGACAGATGTTATGTTCTGCACGGCATTTGTTGTGATGAAATTTTTAGAGGTTTTGAGGCCCATCAGGGGTTTATCGTCCACCTTTGGTACAGGGGGCCTCCTTCTGTTTTCATCGGGGTAATGAAACTGTTGATCTGGTGGGAGATCTATTCAGAAAAATACAGTATTGGGATTATTCGTACATCTTGCTACTATAATATTATATTCTTATTTCCATCACAGGACTGTATCATTATTTAATTAATCTCAATGGAAATAATCAGCTGGGCTAGATATTTGGTCTGTGGGTATCAGACCAAATACATGTATCAATAGTCCAGCTGAATCTCCCATTGAGATTATCATTAATTATGAGTAAATATTATAAATACAACAAAATTTCAGAAATTTTTCTCTTTGTATGTGAACATGCATTTATTCCTTAGTTTGCAATTTAAATTTTATGTATTGCAGAAACTTTACTTTTCTGGTACCCCCGATTATAGCACTAAAATGTAATTTTACTAAAGGTAACTTCAAAATTGTGCGATTTGCAAGCCCGTATATTTATATAGATAAAATTTATTCATAAATTAAATACATGCATTACCTTTAGGAAGGATTATGTCCTTGGAACGTTTCTTCAGGAAATCGTCTGTAGTTGGGACTGGTACCTTAGCCTGACCCATGGTCTTGTGATCCCCTCTACCAGATACATATTCCTGTTTCACAGTATCACGGAACTTTGAATTGTACCTGTTTATAATGATAAATCATTCCATGTCATTCCTATTATACACTTTGTTCTAGTTGCAATTTTGGGGTACTCTAAAGTTTGTTTTGACTTTGAACAGTTTGTGCATTTTAAAATTCTCAAACAAGAATTGTCATTTTTAATGTTCAAGTATAATGAATTCCAAGGGGTTTGTTCCCCAAAAGAATGCATATTAAGAATAATAAGGGTTTTTTTATTAAAAAGAACTCGGATATGACTGTTGCTAGAATCAAAATGGGTTGAACACATACATGTACATGTAGTAACAGTCACATGCATGAAAAGTAAGATATTTGAGATTTTTTCAAGTAATAAACTATTAACAGTTGGTTTGTCTGGATATTTTTTCAAGCTTTACTGTATTTCAAATGCTACGATTATTATTTATGCTACGAAAAGTCCACAAATACGCGGTACACAAAGCTATGAGATTTAATAATATGGAAAAGACATGATCATTTGTAAAATCATTGTTTTTTACCTTGGTTGTTTGATTTTCTTTTCCTCCTCTGTAGGAATAAGATTGTAGATGCTTGCTTCATCAAACATTGTGATATGAATACTGCTGAAGTGGTATAAACAATAAAACAATCACTATTTTCTGCCTGTCAACTGGTTGACAACACGGCAGCAGTATAAATATGTTCCGTAGTTACATGTAACCAGGAAGTACGTCATCAAACAAGCATGATAACTCTCGATGATCCGTCTAAACTTGCTTAGGAGTTAGCTCCCGTGTTCCATGGCGTGTCATTTGACCATTCAGTAACAAGAATCATTTGATTTTGTCAGATTTATTTAATTATTAATTAATAAATAAATAAATAATACGATTTTTTATGAGAAGCTAATGTGAACTATTGGTATTTTTCAAATTCGAATACTCAGTCATTAAAAAATGGTTTCTAAATTAATATAAAAATACATTATTAAAAAAAACTTTTGAAGTGTAAACTATCGGTTGTTTGCAGTTGCCTACCGACTCATTGAAAATACACCCGACCCAAACTTAATTTTTTTAGCCATTTTGTAACATTATTTTTTCCCCAATTCGCAGTGTAACTGAGGAAGTCATCACAATTGAGGATGATGATATATATTTGCAAGTTCCAGGTACATGTCATCATTAAAATCAGATATTTTAGTATGAAAAATTATTCACTCTGATTTTAACCACAATTATTACAATACATGACAGATCAAGTTTTTTTTTCAAAGTTTTCATGAGACAAGTACTGTATATAATAGAAATATAAACCCCAATATTATCAGTTGCATTGTTCTCATTCAAGCTGTGAAGGGAATCTTGAAGAAAACATTGAATGAGTGTAACCAAAAAGAAAAAAAGATTGTTCGATTTCCTGATTATGTGCAGGAAGAGAGCAGAAGGGGAAAGGTGTCGACAATGGACAATAGTAAAGGTATAAATACATTTTAATAATAAGTTATTCAAAAGCATATAAAGAAACATGCAGTGGTTATGATTAACATATTATGATTTTTTAATAATTTTACAGCATTGAAGGAGTTGAAGAAAGTTTGGGGCCTGGAAAATGGTTCTGGTTACATCTTTGGAAAAGTGTCCAATTTTTACGTCACAGACCATGATTTAAGATCTCTTGATGGCATAAACTGGTTGACAGATCAGGTGAATATTTCTCTTTAGCATTTACAATTGTTAGGATTTTCTGGGATTTGAGTGAACAGAAATTCTTGCACAAATTTCATTCAAATTTAGATGAATTAGAGATTGATTATAAACAAATGTAATTACAGGTTATCGATGCTTATTTATCCTTGATTGTTCAAAAGGAAATTGAGAAAGGTCACAAAGTTACCATGTATTCCTCACAGATGATGACCCAAATAATGAGTGGAACCTTCTCTGTGAGAAATTGCCGTCGAAAGGTTGCAATCTACAAAAACTTAATTGTGAAAAGCATGCATAAGTTCACCTATTCTGTAAATTCTTTGTTCCATGTTTGAAACTATCATGAATTTAAAATACACTGTATTACACCGTTCCACTTTACAGTTGAAACTCTATGGATATTCCGCAATACTTGGAGCTGTTTGCCAAAACCAACATTGGACACTTGCAGTATATATATTCTCAATTTTTCTGAAATTATTTTTAAAACGATATAGTTCAATGGAAGAAAAAAGCAATAATTTATAGCATTCCAAAACAAACATACTATAAAGTTTGAAATATATTTTAATAGATAATAAATCCGGGAGAGGGCATTGTTAATTATTTCAATCCAGTGTCGGAGAGGAGAATACAGATTGAAGAAATTCAAAGAAACTGGTGGTAAGCTGTTAAAAGAGTCAGAATGAGCATGATTTATTTCTGGATTGCTAACTAGTAGTGATGGATAAATACTCTTTCTGGATATTTAATATTTTTTTTTAATTGATGATATGCATTTTTGCATGTATATGAACTGACAAGTATATTATTTTGGAAAGTAATAAAGTACTGAATAATATATGACTCTCTGTTTCAAAAACATTTATTGTTTTGTAAAATATAAGGTACATAATTGATGTATGATTCTGATCAGTTGTACATTTTTTTTCTTTTTTATCAAACAGGATGATCAAAGCATAACATGCAATAATACATAACAAGGACAATTTTGTATGCATGCTTGGCTTTGAATTTGTATGAATTTTGTATTGATTCTGTGCTGCAACTCCATATAGAAATTGTAAGCATGATGATACACATAACATTACATTGAGATTTATAAAATTATGCATGTGGGGTTAATCATTTTTCAATGACAAAAAGTTTTCATTAATATTCAAAATTGTTTTTGAGGTCTTCAATGATTTGCTTCCCAATGCGTGTTAAATTCTATGAATCAATTATTTATTGTTTGTTTAAAAAAAATCATAATATGTTCTACGATGCGACCGTTGGGGCGAGCGCAGTTATTTACTATCAAAAAACCTTTGCACAGTTATTACTTGCACTGCCTATCCTCAGCTCATTAAAAAAAGAAAAGAATAAAAAGAAATCACTTCTCAGGCGTCGGGATCGAGATTCCGAACTTTTCGGAAGTTTCCGACAAAATCGGAAATACCTGAGCCGTAAAGTGACGAAAGTATGACGTCAAATAAAAAGTCCTGTTGACTAAGAACACAAAAGATAGTTTTGTGGCATGGATATTGCATTAAATCGTTGTTTGTAATTTTTTCAAGTTAGTTGTTGTTAAAGCCACCAAGTTGCTATGCACCGCAAAGGATTATTGGGAGTTTGGAATTTTTTCACGCGGTGAGATAAAAATTTCTTGAAACAATGTGAAGATTTCAACCCGAATTTCCTCCGTTCGTACACGTTAGTCTATTGAGCTCGCTACGCGAGCGGCGCTTCGCGCCGCCTCGCTGCGCTCGCTAATATGTTCTACGGTGCGACCGTTGGGGCGAGCGCAGTTATTTAACTATCAAAAACCTTTACACTTTTACTTGCACTGCCTATCCTCAGTTCATCACTTCCCAGGCATCGGGATCGAGATTCCGAACTTTTCGGAAGTTTCCGACAAAATCGGAAATACCCGAGCCGTTAAAGTGACGAAAGTATGACGTCAAATAAAAAGTCCAGTTGACTTAGAACACAAACGATAGTTTTGTGGCATGGAGTTTGCATTTCATCGTTGTTTGTAATTTTTTTAAAAGTAACTTGTTGCTATGTTTTAGCCACCATGTTGCTATGCACCGCAAAGGATTATTGGGATTGAAGAATGTTTTCACGTGGACTCATAAAAATTTCTTGGATCAATGTGCAGATTTCAACCTGAATTTCCTCTGTTCGTACACGTTAGTCTATTGAGCTCGCTACGCGAGCGGCGCTTCGCGCCGCCTTGCTGCGCTCGCTAATATGTTCTACGGTGCGACCGTTGGGGCGAGCGCAGTTATTAGCTATCCAAACCTTTACACAGCTTTATTTTATTTCCAAAGGAATCGGGATCGAGATTCCGAACTTTTCGGAAGTTTCCGAAAAAATTGGAAATACCCGAGCCGTTTAAGTGACGAAAGTATGACGTCAAATAAAAAGTCTTGTAGACTTAATACGCAAACGATAGTTTTGTGGCAAGGATATTGCATAAAAACGTTGTTTGTAATTTTTTTTCAAGTAAGTTGTTGCTATGTTTTAGCCTTCTGGTTGCTATGCACCGCAAAGGATTACTGGGATTTTAGAATTTTTTCACGTGGTCAGATAAAAATTTCTTGGAACAATGTGCAGATTTCAACCCGAATTTCCTCCGTTCGTACACGTTAGTCTATTGAGCTCGCTACGCGAGCGGCGCTTCGCGCCGCCTCGCTGCGCTCGCTA
>PRKT01000014.1:2255954-2273340 GCA_003671525.1 Saccostrea glomerata
TATGTTCAATGTCTATACTAAGTATATGTTTGGAAAAAAAGTGGGGGGGCTAAGCCCCCCCTAGCCCCCCCGGTTCCGACGCCTATGCAATAGCAAACTGAACCGCAGACACCAGCTTATCAAAGACCTCGTCATCTCGCAGGGGCTTGATCTTCAGGACCTTAAATAACATTTTTAGAAAAAAATTGTCTAGTTTTTGGTATTATGATGAGATCAAACAGTTTGCTTACGTGAAAAGTTGCATATATGCGGAAAATTATCTCGCAATTAAACCAATTGATCATCATCATCATCATAACCCCCCTCCCCGGCCCCGAAAAAAAGAGGAAAACGACATATTTCTTGTGGTCACGTGACTTACGTTGAACCAATCGGAGTAGGTTTTCATGTTATTGATGAGCTGTACAGACTCCTTCATCTGTTTCACCATTTCTTCAGTAGGAAAACCTAAGTTGTTATCGTAACGCTTCACCAGGTCTGCTTTCGATTTACCTTTGGGCATGGCGATGTCCAGAAACAGTACCTGTTAATTAGTCACTGTACTTAGAACAAAGTTACCATACTTGTCAGTTACTAAATTTAATAACTGCCACCAAACTACATTTTACCTGGAATGCTAACAACTTCCGGCTAACCAGCGTCCTCTGGAGTGTTTCCCGGATCCGGTAGTCCTTGTCAGTGTCGAGCATGCCCAGTTTAGCATCCTCTTTGACGTACCACATAACGTTTCTCTTGAAGCTTTCCGACAGATAGGCCCAAGCAGCATCCTGCCATCTAGGATAAGTAAACAAGTTAGTACAAGTTCAGAAACCAATTTATTTGCAAACCATTTAATATTTTGCAAAAGGATGTTTGCATACATCTCTACTTGCTATTTTGCACGTCAAAGAATGTCCCTGATAAATGGTACTACAGAATTGGATACTAACCTGTACTTGAATGAAGCTGCTAGAAGCATCAGCCATTCTCCAATGTGTGGACATGCCTTTTTGCTTCTTTGACTCACATCATCAATAAAAACCTGGGAACCAGAGGTATTTATATACATTATAAAGACATCAAAATCAAACGATGTTTGAGGATGTGTTTACAATTTCAAATTTACTAGTTCGAAAACTGAAGAATTAATTTTTTAATTAAACCTTTAGCCTGGAGTCGATCTCCCCTTGTAATTCTGGGTATGTGTCCAGTGCCCACAGAAACAGCCTATGTAGGGAGAAGTAGCCGTTAAGGCTGTTTTCGCTGGTGTGTTGTGTCCCTTTAGAAAACTCTACCACCGTGGCGCTCATCAAGTTTGGTATGACCTTAATGACGAGATCCTTAAGAGGAGTTTTGTTTGGCTTACATTTCGGTAAAATAGCTGCCACTTCGTTTAAGCATTTTTCAAAAGTCTCTTTAATCATGGAGCCATGGTTAGGAGTAATATACATGGGAAGGAAGAATTTGATGTCTTCCTTCATAACACTTTTGACAGTGCCTATTGCTTTTTTCATTGCTTCGAACGATTCTAGTTTGATAAATTCGCAGGGTGTTGTCAGAGCTGGTCGATGCGGGGGACCTGATACTATCAAACCGTATCCAAAAAGTTCATCGTTTGATTTTGGTTTTACCGATTTATCAAAACGCTCCTTTGAAGCATAATCTATTATGTCTGGCACTGATTCGCCACTTGCTGCCGCTTTAGTTTGCTTGCCTTTTTTGTCTGCCTTCTTCCCGCCTTTTTCGGGTTTACCAGCGTCAAATGCCGGAAGTGGTTTCGCATAAGTGTGACCACAATCACATTTGAATCCTTTGGAAATCTTCCGATTATGATCCGAAGCGTCCTTCATCCACGAGTAATCACCCGATTGTGTTTCCGCCAGGAAAGCCACAACATTAAGAAGGATGGTCTGGACCGTATATCCGGGCGACCACCCGACCGATTTTTCATCTTTCCATTCCGTGTGAATATAAGCAAAGTCAGAGAAGATATTCAGACAAACTTTTGTTCCAACCTTTCCTGGCATGGTGGCGCCACTGTTATAACGGAAACCGACGGGAACAAACTCTGCACTCGGAGAGTCGTACGGATATTTTTCCGTGAAAAAAAGAACAAGGTGGTATATGACGTCGTCGTGCTTGAAGTTGCAGTGCCATTCAAACACGTTGGCGTCCAGAGGCATGGCTGATACGTTCTCGACAGGTTCTCTTTGCAGTTCTTCATAGTCCTGCATGAGGCGCTTCATTGCTCGCTTTCGTTGCTGATTTACCGCCATTTTCAGATATACAACCTGAAATATAGAAATTATTATTTACCTTACAGGCAAGGGTCACAATTGTTAGGGTCTTGTATGTGGAATCTCTTAACAAAGTGCATTCAATGCAAGCTTAAGGTTGGGTAAACCGCCCTTTTGAGATCGAGGTTGATTGATATTATTTAAAGACTTTTGAAAAGTGGGAAGGATATTGATTCCTTTCATGACTCTAGAAGCAAACAATTTAAAATTCCAGCTCGAAGTTGTTTAAATTGGTAAACAGCATTTCATTTAGTTTGAACTATAGATAGACTGAAAATTATGTTTTCAGTGAATTACAGAGTAGAAAAAAAATAGTCAAGTGCAGGAAGAAAATATGCAGCTTGATAATGCACATACCAATCACCTGGCATATTTAAAATACTTGGCGCTATTTCTTAACACAAATAACAATTATCGATTTTAAATTTTTTTTTCAATGTTGTAAAATTTAAACACAGTAACCGGCTAACCGCACGTCTGTTTTTCCCCTTCTGGTGCATGGTAAAGCTTTAGATTACGGGAAGATATGAGGGTATCTTTACTCGTATCAGTATTGACTTAGTACTATTTTTCTTTTAAGCTATCTTAATTTATGCATGTACCTGAAGAAGATACTGGGTATTCTTGTGTCACTAAGAATAAGCATACACATGTATCCTTAATTGCAATGAAAGATGCATAATTTTTTCCTTTTGTTCAATTTTTTTTACCACGACTGTGGTATTAAAGTAAGTAACCTCTTAAGTCAGGTGTGCAAGCTTATGCCATCAGTGCACATGGACCGAAACATATATTACACAGTAGTGCATAGACACGCCCTTCTCTCCTTCCCAACCAACATGTATATTTCATAATTGAAAGTGTAAAAATCATAGTCGCCCATTTCAAACGGTCAGACCTTATACCTACCTTAGAGAAGGACAATTCTGTATTAAATCTTTTCCCTTCCCTGTACATATATAGAGATATATCGCCAGTCTAGACCTGCATTCATTGAGCTAGTAGTTATTTTTAGAACTGGAATTTCCTTTATCGCTGACCTTTGGATATAACATTAAACACCAAGGATCGCAAGTCTACGCGCGGAAAAATGAATTTTAAAAGATCTGCTCATATTTCTTAAAAAACATTTTATATATACATGATATATTGTAAATATACTTTAAATACAAGTAACATGATAAATGAAACAATACCCATATAAAGTCGGTCATAAATAAGTCTTTAAATATTATCAGTTGCGAAAAAAGCGTGATCTTGAGAAGTATGAATTTAAACATGTTAAAGTTATTATCATTAACATGCATACAGTTCGGAGTATATATGTATTTTAAAAATATTCAATTAAAGATTGAAAAGCAAATGCACTTACACTTAAATGCTTTCACTGTTACACTATAGCTCGTTCTGCATGTTCTGTTTCAATCTTTTCTTCATCAAGAATAAACATGATAAATGAGATAACTGACATATTAACTTGGCTACAAACTAACAAAGAATTAGACCACATGCTGGGACGCTGGTCATAAACATCCGGACAACATGGACAATATATAAACATCAGCATTTATCGGATTGCAGATCATAATGGGAGTATTGGAAGAGTAATTAAGGTACTGTTTTTAAAACCTTCTGGCACACAAAATAATTATGAATTCATATTTTCTGTCTATGCAATCCTTTGGTGCCAGAATTTTTTTTTTGATCTCTTAAAATTGGAGTGTGACCTACGTACTTTAAAAATATGTGCCCCGTACATGCCGTATGGCCATGGGACAAGACAAGACAAGACTTTATTCTTTTTTGAAATGATGGTCAAACTCTAATTAAGATCAATTAAGGTAAACTTAGGTTAAAAAATGTTGATACCCAAAGATATAGTTGCAAGACAAAACACGTGTGAAATAATAAATCACGCACCAAAAAGTATTTTAACAAATGAGCCTGATGAGCTAAATAAAAAGCTGAAGTTTTTCAAAATTATAGAAGGTCTACTCCAAGGTCATGAGGTCAAAAATATTGGTACAAAATGTAGGGTCTTGTTATAAGAAATAAATAAGTGAAATATGTAAAACTTAAAATAGAAAATGAAAAGAAATCACTCGTAATGTGACAGTGACATAATATTCCCATCACTCGTAATGTGACAGTGACATAATATTCCCGTCTGTCAGTCCTGTATGTCATTATACCCCCCCCCCTTTGAAAATTAGGAGGGTTTATAGTAATCGGGATGTCCGTCCGTCCATCCGTCTGTTACGCTTTGGCCAGGGGTACCCAAATTTTATCCGCAACTTCTTTTATACCACTGAGTGAAACTTAATGAAACTTTCACAATTTTTTTTTTTACATATTGCCATTGTGCACCTCCTATTTTACTTTTTGATCCAACATATATTTTGGGTTTCTTGGCAACGGCAAAACAATAACTTTGCCATTATAAACATATGGGAGGCGGGGGGGGGGGGGGGGGGGGGGGGCTATCAGTGAGCTCATTGCTCACAGTACCTCTAGTTTTAATTACTGGCAGTAGTTTTATTTAATTTCAAGAATCATTTAGCTAAAACAGTTACTAGAAGTAACGAATTGTTTCATTTTTATTTTTTAACAATAAAAGCTGCCTCAGAAGTCAAGAAAGTAGTTCTTACTGAGAAATTTATTGATGTGTGTAAACTTCTTGAATTTTTTATCGTCCAATCAAAATTCAGGAGACTATCATGTTGTAAATTTTGAATTTACTAGGGGGAGGTAAATTCAAAATTTACAACATGATAACTTGTAAATTTTGCATTTACCTCCCCCTAGTAAATTCAAAATTTACAACATGATAAAACCAATAAATAGAATTAGGATTGAATTTACTACAGTTGTAGGTGAATTTACTAGGTGGATATAAATTAAAAATTTACAACATGGTCTCTGTGATAGTCATGAGATCTAATCATAAATTTATATGTGTCTATTCAACGAATGGTGTCTGCCCATAATGAAAAATCTGAAGATAACATATAGTGATCGAACATAAAAATTTAAAAGCCCAACTACCAATGGAATAAAACAAAGCAATTTTTGCTGTAAAATTTATTTGTATAAAATACATGTACAAGTTTAGTCTCATAGATTAAAACAAAAATCAACACTGGGGAAAAAAAAAGAATAATGAAAATAGCAAAAAACTGCACATATTTTTATATGTGGCAACACTATGTCCCAAGGTTATACATGTATATAAATGAATTTAAAACATTGAAAAGAGCAAAACAAAAAAAGCATGATTGACATAGCATAGTATTGAAAAATTGATAAACAGGAATAAATACCGTTAAAGTACTTTTCACATAGGTCACAATTCAGTGCAATTGCAGTTTCCATTCAATTTGCTGATAGAAAAATCTCTTGTAAGATTTCTTGGATGCCAGGATGGCCAATGAATACATATACCAAAATTGCGCTTTTTGAACCGCGACATATTTTCACCGAAAAAAAAACTGACCATGTAAATAGCGTTAACAATCCCCATGTAAAAAGTACTTCAACATGATTATAATATATATTTGTTAATGAAGCAGCAGATAGTGGAATCATTGAATAGATTGGTCGCCTATGTATAACGTAAAGTGAGACAAAAACAAAAAAATAAATACACGTAATAAATATATATATACATATGATGAACCCTGATTTCCTTAAACGATATATTCCGGTTACTATATCTGTATTTTTTTTTTTTGCAAACTTATGCATCACGTACATGTAAACCGCTTCAATTCTCTTTTGGAAATGTACATCCAGATTTTGAAACAAAAGGCCCATGGGCCACATCGCTCACCTGAGCACTGCGGGTAGGAAAAAGTAGAAATTAGTTTATTATTGAATAGTTTAAATCCAAAAGTAAACCAATGACCAGTTATGGATTTGTTACTCTTGAGAAGATGATTTTTAAAAAAAATTCCTATATATTTCTATCTGAAACTTTGGTCGGCCATTGTGGCCCCGCCCTACCCCCAGGGGTCATGATTTGAACAAACTTGAATCTACACTACCTGAGGATGCTTCCATATAAATTTGATCAATTATGGCTTTGTTATTCTTGAGAAGATTTTTAAAGAATTTTCCCATATATTTCTATGTAAAACTTTGGTCGGCCATTGTGGCCCCGCCCTACCCCCGGGGGTCATGATTTGAACAAACTTGAATCTGCACTACCTGAGGATGCTTCCATTTAAATATGATCTATTATCAATGGCTTTGTTATTCTTGAGAAGAAGATTTTTAAAGAATTTTCCTATATATTTCTATCTAAAACTTTGGTCGGCCATTGTGGCCCCGCCCTACACCCGGGGGTCATGATTTGAACAAATTTGAATCTACACTACCTGAGGATGCTTCCATATAAATATGATCTATTATGGCTTTGTTATTCTTGAGAAGAAGATTTTTAAAGAATTTTACCATATATTTCTATGTAAAACTTTGGTCGGCCATTGTGGCCCCGCCCTACCCCCGGGGGTCATGATTTGAAAAAATTTGAATCTACACTACCTGAGGATGTTTCCCCATAAGTTTCATCTTCCCTGGCACACTGGTTCTTGAGAAGAAGATTTTTAAACATACCACCAAATTTTCATTAATTCCCAATTATCTCCCCTTAAATGAGAGCCTGGTCCTTCATTTAAACAAACTTGAATCACCTTCACCCAAGGATGCTTTGTGGCAAGTTTGGTTGAAATTGGCCGAGCGGTTCTTGAGAAGAAGTCCAAAATGTGAATAGTTTACAGACAGATGAACAGACAGCTCGACAGACAGATGGACGCCAGACAAAATGTGATCAAAAAAGCTCACTTGAGCCTTCGGCTCAGGTGAGCTAAAAAAGTTTCAACTTCATTAAGATTTATTAGGTTACTGATGACCTGGCATAATTAATTTCATACATGTACATGTAGCAGTACATTTCTGAAGGTTTTGAAATGTATCCGAGGACATCTCAACTTTTAAATTGAAAATATTCTTTTACTTCCGTTAACTTTCACTTTCGTTTGGTTTTTGAAAAGTTTAGCTACACATGTATGATCTGATATTAATCTGATGTTCACATTTTGTCTTGTAATTCCTGGTCAAATTTGCTGTACAACTTAGTTACATGTAAGCTATTAAGCTAAAGGACATATAAACAAGAGCTACATTAGTTTTTATCTAAATAATTTATCTAACTTAGAACTGAACAATTTAAATATAAAATTCATAATAATATATCAATCTGAACAAATATCAGTATAAAAGTGTATTAATTACCAAAATATTTTGAAAAATAACCCTTCAAAAAATTATATTTTAAACATCTAAGTCAAAAATATATATGCATAAATATATGCTTCCAGTAGAAAACTATTATGCATTCTCTGTTTGTTGTTCATTACATTAATTCCTGTTTCCAAAAGTCATGAACAAACAAAAAAACATACAAACACACAAACAATCAAACAAACTGGTTTGTAGATATGTAGATCTGTGGTAATATTCCTTGTTCTAACGTGAAATTTATAAAAAGTTTCTAGTTTCTTGATCACCTTAGATTCTGTTGATTGGTTCAACTATGAAAACAATATTGGTGTGCAATTAGAAAAATAATGAAATAGTTTATAATTTTGTATTTAATATTAATTAGCAATGACGGTATTCTCATTTTACAATGAATATATAATATTTTGCTTCTTATCAAAACTGAGGAAGAAAATATAAAATCTGTAAACCACACAGCAATAAGGGGGTGGGGGGTCATGGCCACTTTAAGACTATTTAAACTTCCGGAAAAAAGAGTTCTTTATAAAAATAGGGGACAAGCTTTAAAATATCACAGGGTGAAATATAATTAAAAAATTAATATTAATAATAGCTACATGTAGAAAACTTGGTTCTTAACTAATGAAAAAAGGTGAAAAATAACTAACAGTAATCAATCTAAAAAAACTACCAACAATACAAATCTGTGAAGAAGGCATACCCCCCCCCCCCCCCTGGGAAATTCCACAGGTGGGATCAGGTGCCTTGGAGGAGTAAGCATCCCCTGTAGACCGGTCACATCCGCTGTGAGGCCTTTGTAATGATCAAGCAGTCAGAACCTAATAGTTTTAAGCTATCTCAAATTAAAACCCAACATAAAAACACAAACAGAAAAAAAAACTCACACCATTGTTAACAGTCATTCATTCCAGATTGATTTACAGTTTTTCAAATGCAATCATACAAGGAAGGCTTTAATGAACATTTTTAACAGCACCAATAAAAGTAAAAGAGTATAACTATAAACTCTAAACTCTTTTACTATATTACATGAATTCTGTTACATGTATTCATTTGCATGTTATATAATCACAAATCTGTTACATATTGCACAAAGGGAGATGCCTTTACAAAGGAACATTGATAAACTTACGAGAAAAATAGTGATTTAAATTTTTCCTTCTACCTCAAAAATAGTAAATATGAACACATGTGACAGCATCCTCAATATGTATAAGATCAAAAATTAATAATATTAAAAAGAACCCTGATCAGCAGTTATTAAATGAATTATCAAAAAATTCACAATTCTGGAAAATTCACACAATCAAAATAAATCGGTTGAACATTGCAGGAATGAAATAGGTTGTTACCACTGTAAATTTTATTTTTTACAAAAACTCTTCTAGTAAAGTTATAAGGCTTTTAATACCAAAGCGAATCCCTGCCTTGGTGGAGAGATCTTGCTTAGAACAGGAGGTTGTTTCTATGGCATTGGCGAAATCTATTAGTCGAATATCGGTATTGCACTGGACATCTAGGGAAGTAACATTCGGAATACCTTTATCACTGGCAAGAGTAACATCACCTTCATAGAGAATCAAAAGAGAACACGAAAAAAGCTTGAAGGCACATTGTGTATCTAAGGCTTCTAGCATCTGGCGTAATTTGGTAACTATGGACGCTATAACGTCTTTTCTCAATGACAATCCATCATGAAAGAAATTGCTCATTTCATCTCTGACGCCATTTTTGTCCAATCCACGTCCAAAATACTTGTCATGTGACACATAACTTTTGGTGTCGTGTTTGTAAACCTGCAATGAGAAGTAAATATTCGTAAACTATGGTTCCTTTTTTGTGAACATTCATTAAATTGCTTAATTGTATATTTCTGTCAATTTAACTTGTTGATTCAAGTGCCAAAATTCAAGCTATTGAAATTGCTAGCGCTGCTAGCAACTTCATATGTCTGGAATACGCATGCTCGGCTTCACGGTCGAACATTCTGGGAAAACACGGTCTAGCTCTGTGAAAACGACCATATATAGATAAACTGTACGATGGTGATTTCGTTGTGTCATTAAATAGCACTGGCCTTTTCTGTTTGATTTTGAAGTTTGTTTATTGTGTACACTTAAAAGTAAACTGCAAAAGAAAAACTTTGGTCATATAATGTTTTGCAATATTCTAGACATCTAGGAGTTATACCGCCTTCCTGGATAATGCCGTCAACCTCGTAAAAAATCTTTTTTTTTCAAAATTTGTTGACAAGACACAATAAGGGATTGATAGAATGCAGTTCCACACCAATATAATTTTAATTTTATAAATTACACTTCACAGAAAAAAATCTAACTATCTATCAGACTCCACTCATTAAACATTAAAGAATTCAGCGAAATTATTTTATAATTTGAACACGAACATCCCCTTCTGTGTTTAAAAATTGCTACAGCGCTAGCTCATGTTTTTTAAAAGATAAACTTGTAAGTAAACCTACCTGGATTCCACACATCCGGAAGCCCAGTGAGGCGGAAGTTGAAGACAGCCATCTTTCTTCCAGCATTCTCCGTTTGGCTTCAGATGCGTCCGGTGATCTGTGGCTGGTCCCCATTTTGAGATCCATGACACAGGGATAGCGGTATGGTGCCACCAGGTTCTCCAACATTATGAATTCTGGTTTTTGTTAAGGTTTATTATTATCCCCCTTTTTCTTCGCCTAATAGTTTGCTTCAACGCCATAGATTTATCCTTAAATCTCATGAACCCTGATTGACAAGTTTGGACAGAAATCGCCTTTTAAATAAGAATCCAGCATATATCCCAGTGAGTTATTTTTAATTAATTAAACTTATAATATGATGAACTAACAAACATTATTCAGTCTCGAAAGTCCAATAAAACAATACAAATTTAAAGCAGAGCGAAACAGACATCTATACTAGAAGTGGGATTAGGTGTCATGGAGGAGTGAGCATCTCTTGCCGATCGGTCACACCCTAGTATTGATCATGTTATTTGAAAATGAAATAAGTTGGGCAATGTAAACACCATAGGTAATAGCGAAATGTGCTACTTAAATATGGAACGTTGACGAAGGAAAATTGAAGTCATTTCATTTGTCATATAAATTACTCGTTAGCTGGTCCTTTTCGTCTGTTAGTATCATTCCATGACCTTATGGTTTATCAGATAGAGAATCATGGTATTTCAAAGGCATCGGTCCTAAAGAAAAGATTCTCCACAATTTGAAATGTTAGCAGGGAAATCTAAGCCACGCCTAGAAGATCCGCTCCTCTCAGTAAAGGATACGCTGTGCTTTACCCTCGCTCCAGTAGCCGTACCTGTCAATCTGGCGACGAATGCATTGATCACTCCAGGTACGAAGGCTTTCATCAGCTTCACTGTAAATAGGTCATAAATTTAGTTTAGGTGTTACAAGAAAAAAAACTATAATAATATGTGTGTTTGAAAGACAGCAACTTGTACATTGTCAATATAAGAGGGGCGATTTCTCAGACAATTTTCACCCTTCATGGGGTTAATGAACCGTCAGAACCACTATGTAAGCAAAACTATAATTATTTTAAAATTGAAGCCTTATTATTGAAAGTAATTAATGATCCGAGATTCCTCTACATTTGAATTGAATGTAGTGTTTTGAAATTACCAAAATGTCAGTTTTAAAAATACTTCAAGGCAGATTAAAGATAAATCTACCATGCTTACGTCAGCAAAATTTAAACTCCTTAAGCAATTTTACATTCTGTTATGTATTCATACGGTCTCTCCCTTTAAGACCTTCATCAATCAATATAAAGTGTTGACTTTTCAAGTCAGGCTTTAAAAGTTTGGGCAATGGAATAAACTGTTTTCTCCTTTCTTCTTTTTTTTTTGATATGATACCCAAGATACGTGGTCCACGGTCGTGTGTTTTCTCAATATTTGACATATTCATGTTTATTTACGCATGGCGTAATTTTCTCCGACTTTTCCCTTTAAATATAATTATAGAATTCCACTTCATTTTTATTTATAAATGTCTTGATTACATATATTTGGAAAACGCCTTTCAATCAATTAAGGTATGATCTTAGGCAAGTAACTAGTAGCTTGTTGAAGTTTGCAAAATTGGTTCTATGAAAGGAGCCAAAAGGAAACAGTCTAGAAAACAGAATTTTTACTTCACGACAGTCTGGTCATTGTGCTTTCCTAAAAAAGCGATTAATAGGCTTATGCTTTTTTTTGTTGTTTCAATCTTATACACATCTCGGTAATTTCTATAATTTTTTATTTAATATAAAATTTATGTCGGAAATTAAGAGTGCATGATGCGACTGACTCTGCCGATACCTCGAGTACAAGAAAACAGGTCGCTCATGTATCAATTGATTTTTCTCCCCTCTTTCATCTGTCAACATCATTTATCGATATAATCTGGTAGGCGTCTTATATTTGCTATGGCAACACGTGGTTCTCGGCACTTCTAAGGAGAAACTCATGCATGGGGTATATGACAACCGACCAACATAAGGACACATATATATTCTCTCTATAAATCACAATCTATAGTCTTTTAATCTTTTCTGTAACGATACCAATTGGACAGTACTATAAATTTTATCCTTTCTAGATACTCAAAAATCACTTGGAGTAAATTTTGTAAATAAACCGATTAACATAGATACGTAGGTTACAATTTCATTTAAATATTTTCATGTTGATTTTGCCAGTCGGAAAGTATTTGGAGGTTTACATGTAGATCTGGTATTTCTCAAAGAAAAGGATTCTTCATCTCATTTTTGCAATTTTTCTTGAGATTTTGTTTTAGCAATAATGCTTTAATAGGAGAAACGCTGTCTTGTGGTACTTGACAGAACATCGATGTTTCATCTTGCTGATATATGCATAGCAAAAGCCAAGTTTAATATCTTATTCACGATTCTTAAATTTGTAATCTATGACCATAAGAATTCACAATGAAATATTTATATATTCGCGGTAAAAAAAAAAACCTTAAGCGGTCAATATAGATCCTTAAGGTGCGGACAAAAAATTATTGAACTCAAGTACAAGTTTATTAACACCATATTTAATTGCTAGATTTTGGGACTTCCAATTCTTACCTCTCGGAAACGTCATCATTGATCAAACAGATTCCCTCCGCTATGACGTCATTGTAGGAGTTATGAATGGGTCTAACGGATCCTTTAGCAACTTCTCCGTAAAACTTAATATTATCATTGCTATAGTCACAGTGGATGTTGATCAACCCTATAAAAATATATAAAACATAATTTTCCGTTAACTGATTTTTTTTTTAAATTAACACATTTCTTCGTTCATTTGAATTTCATTAAAAGAATTGATAGTCGCGAAATTTTATTATGTTAGACATGTATAATAAAATCTCGAGACTTTAATTATAACCCACGGGCAAAGGGGGAGCGGGGGAGGGGGGGTGGCAGAAAACCTGGAAAATATCCACACAAAATTTTTCCTTCTATTGAAAATCTTATTGAAATCACTGTCCACAGAAACTAAGGCAAAAGAAACAGACTGAGGTTGTACCTAGGCCAAATGAAAAGAATGTAGCCCCCAAAACAGTTCGCTGGCGGCATGTGGTTGTGACTCTACTGCCTGTGTTTAGTATGCGCTTTAAATAAATGAATTGTTTTTTTTACTGCTTCTGATGTATTCCTTGCAGACTGTAACGCTACTATATCCAGCTGTAATCTACTGGTAATACATTCCAATTCCAAAAGATTCCACTTTTCAGTCAGTGTTTTCTTTTTTTTCCGCTTTAAGAGGATTACTTTTATGTAACGCGCTCCTCTGCGTGACAAGGTCTCCATAATCCCTTTAGTTAATATTTCATTGTAAACTGAAGTTGACTTAAGGTAAACATGTAGACTGGTGTTTCGTCATGTACAGAGAGAAGTATTATGTTAGTAAACTAATTATGAAAAGCATGATGTGTGTTTGTTATGTAAAAAAAAGTAAAGTTTAAAAACCCTATAAAGTGCTGTAGCTCAGTAATAAAAAAAAACCTGTCGAAAAAACGAAAATGATCATTTATACATACAGTAAGTTTGTGTACATCTTAGGAGAAAAAAATACTGTGAAAATATCAGTATATCATGATAATTAAATTTACTGTCAACAAAAGACATTCATAGTGTAAATATTACATAATGATAATCTTGGCTAGCAACATCATGTACTCGACACACTTTAAGGAAGTTTCACTTATCTTATGTTACATAAGATGAAGAATAAATAAAAAAAAAATACAGATTTGCATAATTATATTCTAACTTGAGGTACTGTATGCCTAATTATCAGTTTCTAGAGCTCCCTAGGTCACTTTGTTGTACATTTCAGTGCATGGCGGCCATGTTACTATCTTTATTGATAATCATTGACTGTTTATATTTACGGGTATCTATAAGTATATTAATAAATTAAAAAGAGCTGAAAATGTTTACATACCTCTATAAAATGGAACAAATCCTTGCAATCCCTTCGGTAATTTCCTGTAAAACAGAACCTCATTTTCTTGGTAAGGCTTGCAGACGATATTTGGGGTGACCTGCAGTACGCATGTGTGACCTCCGACCTGATGAACAAACGGGGTCACGGTCACAGTCTCTAAGTCTGTTTCACCCATGTGCTCAACTTGAGGCATCTGAAAGAAAAGAAAGATCTAAAGGATTAGTCTTTTTACAGGTATTTCCATTCAGATACCGGTAGAATTCTCTAAATCTCCGTTTTAGTGCTGAACGCAGAGAGATTTTGTTCCAAATATATCAAGACAAAAATAATGTATTGCATGGCATCCACCCCCCCCCCCCCCCAATTTGTCAAAATGGCGCCTACACTGACACACCTCCAATTCTTAAATTTGACGCAAAGCAGAACTTAAGAAACAATTATTGTCGATCCATTTAAATGACAAATAAACATTTAACTTGTTCTCAGTCAGTCAAAATGCAAATAATTTTTCACTATGATTGGTAGAGGATTATGAATGAACTGGTGCTTGAAACTGATTCATAATTACATATGCATAGTTCCGCGTCTTATCTATAAATGTCAAGCCTTGAATGACGATCGGAAGTAAAATCAATGAAGTAAGAATAAAAAAAATTTACATATAGATCAAAGGAAAAATATATAAATCAAAAGCGAGGACGAAAACCATGTTTTCTTTTGATTATCTGATCTCTATTAAGTCCATAGAAGATATGTTCTTCAAGCTATTTACGAATAATTTTTTTTTTTTACTTGAGTGTAACATATATCCCATTAATTAAACTTGTTTATTAAACAAAGAGCAACATACCTTTGCGGGGTAAACAGACTTTTAAAGAGTGTTTACTGGAATGCCTACTTTATATGCATTCACGTTCCGGATGAACAGTTTAAAAAATTGAGCAATGTAGATCATAATAAATTAAATTATCCTGAACACTGCTGAAGATCGAAAACATATTTTTGGGGTTAACGCGTAATTTAAGTTCACTGCGTCACAAGACATTGACCACAAAACTGTTAATCCGGGAGTATATTATAACTTAAAATCAAAATAAAAATTATCGGATTTTAACTTTAGAAAGGTGCAATGATTTCACGTACAAACAAACTTACAGAGAGATGCAGGCCAATGGTACTGATGATACGGGCGCGTTTTTGATATATACATGTACATGTAGTATGTTTACACACGTACGTTTATGTCTCCTTAATTGATAATGTAACCTGTATCAGTTACAACATAACCATATGCTCTTAATTCGTCATCAAATAATTCTACTTTGTGTGAAAGAGGGAAATCGAAGAAGACTTTGATCCGCACCGTATAAATTCTCTTTTATTAATTTATGCAGAGTTTATATGCGACACATATCTAAGAAGTCCGGCTAATTTCAAAAAGATCGATCTTGAATTTCAAGTAATTGCATATTTACTTTGAAATTAACTTTATTAATCTTTTATTTCCTGGACAGTGTAAAAAAAAGGGACCCCATCCCTTGTGTAATAAGATCCCCCCCCCCTTCCCATCCCGGCCAAAAAAATCCCACATTTCTGAGGTACAGTATTGTTTTCAAAATAATTTTAAAAATTCACGGTACTTAAACCCTACATGGGGCCACATTAATTAAATATGAGGTGCCTATACGTAATGGTATATCTTATTAAATTTTGGGTCAAATGAAAAAATTTCAGAGGCATAGTTGGACTTCACAAACACACAGGTGCCTGAATGACGTTTTAAACCTTTCTTTTCATAAATAAAAAATATCCTCTATACTATTATAGTATAGAGGATATTTTTTATTTATAAAAAGAAAGGTTAAAAATGTAAAGCGCCTGTGATCACAAAATAAAAATTATGTGCACCGACTTTGACAAAAGAGTTCCTGATATCATTCCCCAAGATCTAGAGCAAATGAAATTTGAAAATTTGAAATTATTTATGTATAGCATCAGTTAATTGACGCATCATTAATTTTCGACCTTTTGAAAAGAAAAATAATGGAATGGAAATGCAGCTCAAATATATATATATATATATTTTTTATCAAAACCTCAATAATTAGGCTGCTACAAGAAAAGAATCCTTGATTGTAAAGTCTCAAATCTATCCATATTTTCTTTAAATTAAAAAAATTGATAAATAAAATGTGAAAAATAAATGTTTACAAACTCTCTGGTCAGTGACCTGTAAGATTTCATTCAGTTTCCCCCTGAAAGTTCGATAACACACGTCCTAAACGCAACGCCCTGCTGTGAAACTATCTAACCCAAACACTGCATTCAATAGGTTATTATCCCATTCAGCATGTTCAATAGGATGAGGATAGGAAATTGGCCTATAGGGACAAACTCTACGTGCATTTTTGCCCCCTTAGATCATGTAGATTAATGGAAAATACTTCCTTTAAAACGTGAACAGCTGATAAATGCTTTATGAAAAAAAGATCAAAAGCTTCCTCGATCGGTTGGTTAAAAAACAACAACAGCGATTTCAAGAAATTTAAAGGAAATATTTATAAATCAAATGTCCCTTTTCCATCATATAATAAGTTAATGTCTTAAGACATCTACAATTAATGGTAAATGATATTTCATTGTAAAATTTTGTTTGTGTGTGTCCTGTGACATCCGAAAAACCAACTTAATTTTCGTCACGAGTTACTTCGCTTTCGTATTTTAAAAACATAAACACTTTCTATTTATATATACTTCTTACAGCGCAAATACACTGTATTTATTTATATACACGCTACTTACCCGTATTAGAACACATCGGTGTTTAAAGAGTGTGAATTCCAAATTGTCACATAGCTTTTCCTGGAATTCTGTTTTTAGAACATGGTGTGTACCGATTTTTTCCAGTATTTACTACCGGGATATGTTGTGATTCATCGTGGTCACGTGTTTTCTCTTTGATCAGTTGAAAGGTCACGTGTGATGGAGTAGGCGGATCATTACCTCATGGAGTATTACACAACTTTGAAAAGGATATGACTTGTAGAAAATACATGACTGTACTAAGCTGCCTAAGTAGATGTAGTCTTGCGTAAATTTTCATATGGGTAAATTCAAAAATATTTACACCCATTGAATATTATTTCCTTTGTTTCTCAGGGACGTAGGAACCGGGGGGCCAGGGGGGGCCTGCCCCCCCCCCACTTTCTTCCCTAACATAACCTTTACTATAGTAAATGTTCATTGATAGGATGGTTGGCCCCCCACTTTATATAATCATAGTATAGTGATAGCAAGGAGAGTAAGGAAAAAATTGGAAGTGATAGTAAGTT